>JANFCV010000404.1:0-151920 GCA_024500475.1 Phthorimaea operculella | reverse complement strand
AATGGAATTTCATCAACTTTTTTTTTATTCTTATTAAGAGCCTGTCGTGTCCCACTGCAGGGCAAAGGCCTCCCTCTCCTTCTTCCATGTCTCCCTCTCCTGGGCCACCTCCATCCAGTTTTTGGCGTGGGCATCTAGCTCGTCTTTCCATCTTTTGCGGGGTCTGCCACGAGCCCGTTAGACAGAGGCGGATCTGAGGTAGCCAGCGCCCCTGGCTCGACTCAAACTTTGCGCCCCCCCTTTGCAGGCGCGATCCAAGCCCTCGATTTCCGGGGAGTCATCGAGGCACCTTAGTGCTACCAGTTACTTTATCTATACAAAAATGAGTGCAGGTTCTGTCAGAGACGATTTTAGATCAACATTTTCGTACTTACGGATATCTAGAAGGGCGGCACACTAACGTATTGCGAGCGAAGCGAGCCCGAGATTTCGCGCTTAATCTAATGTGGTGGTAGCAGCACTAATGGACTGAGAGAGGAGGCGTCAGTCTGCCACATAACGAATTGCGAGCGAAGCGAGCCCGACTTTTCACGCTAAATCTGGTGTGGTGGTAGCAGCACTAATGGACTGCGAGAGGGGGCGCCGTCAGTCTGGCACAGAACTTATTGCGAGCGAAGCGAGCCCGACTTTTCACGGTAAATCTGGTGTGATGGTGACAGCACTAATGGACAGCGAGAGGGGGAGGCACTGAGACACATAACGTATTGCGAGCGAAGCGAGCCCGACTTTTCAAGGTAAATCTGTGTGATGGTGGCAGCACTAAAGGACAGCCTGGTCACACTGACACAAAATTTATTGCGATTGCAAACGCAGCGAGCTCGACAAACACTATGAAGATTAAAAGGCGGCGACTTGTTTCAAGAGGGCGTCAGAGTTGTATTAGGTTCCTTTGCAGTTTCAGTCATTTCACCAGTGAGATTTTTTTGCACTTGCTGCTTTTAAATATTTTGCTGCTCTACCCCCGGATCCAACTGGCCTTACAAAATTGAATTTTGATAATTCAATGTCTCGAAATAAAAATACGATTTGTTACGGTAATAAACTCGTTTTTAAAATAAAATAACTACCTAGGTACATAATTTTCATAAATTTAAAAAAGGCTGGCACATTATTGCCCTCATTATTAGGTATGCGAGAAACTTCTGTGCCCGTATTGGCTGACTTGAATTGGCGCCCTCAGTTTGGCAGGGCGCGCCTCTTTTCGTGTCGTAGCGCCCGCGCCCCTCAAGGAAGGCACGGAGATCAGATTTAACATTTATTTATATTTTTTCTGTTCTCATGAAACAGGCAGGAAACTATTATAATTACTTCACCTTAACGCCATTTATGCCCTATGGTAAGCAAAAGATTATCCCTTAGCTCTCAATAATAACCCGAATCTTACGAGGCATGAACTCCAAACCCGCGCCCTTGCGGGCGCGAGTCTGGTTTTGCGCCCCCCCTCGGTCTGCGCCCCCCTCGGTCTGCGCCCCTGGCTCCCGCCCCTATAGCCACACCCTAGATCCGCTTCTGCCGTTAGACGTTTGAAGGGACCCAAGTAGTTGAAATTTTTGCCCATAATGTGTTTGGCATTCGATTTAAACCTATTTCAATAAAAAAACACGGATCGTTTTCTTCACCGGGCCACGATAATGAGCCAGTATTTTGACGTAGCTTGCTGCCACGTGTATTTTAGTATAAGGAAAAATAAATAAATATTATTATTTGAATGATTTTCCCCTACGAATTATAGTATTATCCTAAAAATCAAGTTTTTGACTGTATTTCAGCACGTATAAAAAGCCTGTAAGTACATACACCAGGTGAATCGATAAAAGTGATTTCAATAAAAAGTTTGGCAAGGCCAGATATAATAATTCAGTTTGGCGATTTTTCCGATACCGGAGACCGCCACTCGCTCCGAATATAAAGATGGAGGCAGATTTATAAGATGTACTTAGTAATATTTTGTAATAACTAGGTTAGGTGGATATGAATATGAAGACATTTTTGTATTCTTTATACCCTTCTTTTCAATGTATTAGGTATAACTTGCATAGTATTTTACAACTTTTTACTATTGACTTTGACTACTATGTCCGACAAGTTCGTGCGCGACCTTCCCTAGGGGTGACAGACGTTGGGGGGAGAGATGTCAGCGGGTAGCGGGAGGTGTAGCGGGGAAGGGAGACGCGCGCATTCGTGCCGCACGTCATATTAAAATGACGTGCTTCCTCGCCCCCCCACCGTCGGTACCCCTAGGGAAGGTCGCGCACGAACTTGTCGGACTTTCCAAAGGGCTGTAATTAAAAGTTGAAAGTAGAAGTTGTTCAAATGATGACAGAAGATGGACAAAAGAGATAATAGATTCGCAGAGGTCTCTAGAAAGATAGAAAATACCTAGTATATGTTATCTATGATGCTCCAAAGCTACCAGGAAAATCATAAACGTATAAAGATTAATCCATTTCACTGATATCGTGGATGCATGCCCGAGCCACTGCTTACAGGACTTGGCTAGTTTGTGCTCGTCATTAAAAATTTACGCTCTTTTCATGTTCTGGGCGCCTGGTAGCCTAATATTTTTTTACCGTAAATAAAGAAAATTGTAGGGAATTCTTGTCTATGACGCTTCAACGCTACCAAGAAACCATAAACAAATTAGATCAAAGAACTTCACGGATATCCTGTTTCATTAATCGTGGATACATGCCGGAGCCAATGCACACAGGCCTTGGCTAGTTTGTGCTCGTCATTTAAGTTTACGCTCCCTACGTGGTCTGGGGGCCTGGTAGCGTCGTGAAATTGGAACTTTTTTTTTATCGTGAATGCAGGAAATAGTACAAATTAGATCAAAGAACTTCACGGATATCCTGTTTCATTAATCGTGGATACATGCCGGAGCCACCGCACACAAGCCTTGGCTAGTTTGTGCTCGTCATTAAAAGTTTACGCTCCCTACGTGTACTGGGGCGCCTGGTAGCATCGTAAAATTGGAACAATATATTTTTATTGTAACTCGAGTTTGGGGACAGAAGTTGTGATAATAGGCGTGCAGAGGGCTATGAAAAGATAAGAAAACCGTAATTTTTCTGAATGATTCTGATACTTGGTAGATTTATGTGTCGTAGCTCAGCTTATGCTAGTTGTGGAACAAATGATGCAGCAAGCAGCTGCAAGAGTGGTAGTTACTCAAGACCGAATGATATGGCCAGTCTTAACGTAAACATTACAAACTAAAAAATACCAAATCTTCTGTATCTTTTCTTCTGCACAATTGAGTTTACTAGATAATAAAATTAACTAATCTAAATTCAATTTCATACCGCAAACTTCCACATAAACTGAAGCAAAATTTCCAGCGAAATATTCTGATTTTGTTCATTGTTCCGGAGAATAGAAAAGCATTTAATTCAATTTATAAGCAACTAAAATGATGCAGCGACCAGCTAGCTAGGTGCACGGCAAGAGTAGTGGTTACTCAAATCCACATAAAAATGGTCACAAAACGTTATGAACACATTATGAACTAAACAATACCAAATCTTCTTTCTTTTTTCTCCTGGAAAATTGAGTTCACTAGATAATCAAATAAACTAATCTAAATTCAATTTTATACCGCAAACTTCCACATAAACTGAAGCAAAATATCCAGCGAAATATTCTGATCTCGCTCGTTGTTCCGGAGAATAGAAAACTGGTAGCATTCGATTAAATTTATGGCAACTCATATCAGTTTTAAGCCACTGAGAACTACATAGTGAAATTGATGGGTGTTTTTAGTAAAACTGTGGTTGTTATTTGTGGAAATACGATGCGTTCAAACGTTTATTTGTGCTTATTCTAAAATGAACTGAACTTATTAGGTAAAATCTAGGAAATTTAAAATGCGCATTTACATTTTGTGCCTTAATGCGTTAAAGAAAGTACAAAGTGAGTAGATATATGCTGGTAAGAAGCATTACCAGTATCCTACTCATGGGTCTCGTAAAAATCATCCATGGAATACTCGTTACTTCATCCAGGGAATGGACAACAGCGTTCCCTGTGAATACCACACCTTGCACTGCACTTGCCAAATCGCCTACTAAACATGGTGAGTATGGGGAATAGACCCCAATACAGGGGTGGTCCATGTCCAGCAGTGGACTTATATGGCTGTTGATGATGATGAATGGAGTAGGCTGTAATCTATTTAACTACCCTTAACGTTTTTTTTTAGTACTCTACTACAGAGGGTTCATTCAACCGTAATCAGGATTTTTGCGAATGTCATTTGTTACACAGCCAAGGTTGCAACTGTCAACAATCTCAAAATATTAGGTACCTTGACTTTCCCTGAGATTCCGGTTATTCCCAGTTAAAGTCAGTAAGAGTCAAATTATTGCTAGTAGTGAGTGAGCCATTTTCCTAATTCGTGACTCTACCCCAAGACTCCACCTCCAGCCTATCAGCCTCAAACGCCGCTTTAATACGAAGTCATTTTAATCTTAATCAAATTAACTTATATGAGTTCCATAGTCTAATATGTATTGTACGTACAGTCGAACAGATATTTTGTGTACAAACATTTTTTTTTTCAGGATGAACATGATTAATTAAATTACATAATATGGTCCGCATTAATTCTTACTTATTTGTACATAATAGAGAGTTTAGAGAATGATCACTCGGCCCTATTAGCCAGAAATCCGCTAGGTGGCGCTTGCGTAGCTAGTAGCGAAATTCAAAGTTCTCAAATATTTTATTAATTTTCATTTATAAAACTATATTAAAGCTAATTATTTATACAAAAGTGAATACTTTTTATAGTGACAAATCGTTTAGTTGAATAAATAACAGTGAAAAATGGCACAGAACACAAAGGCAGCAGTTGAAAGGTTGGTGGCCGTTATTTCCGATTTATCTTCGAAAATAGCTCAAATGGATGGCAAATTAGATACTTGTCATCAACTTATAACGGAGCAAAGAGTTTGTATAGCGAGGCAAGAGGAAACTATTAAGTGCATGTCTCAGAAACTAGACATTTTATCATCGGCGGAAATAAGGCATCAAGAAAACCGAAACCCAAATTCTGAGCCAAAATCACCCCTAAACACAACACCAAAAGAAAACACAAAGGAAAGGGGAAAAACAGCACTCACCTGAGTCACCTGTTAACAAAACAGCTGATTCTCCGACTACCAGTGCACTGCTTACCACCGCTTCACAACTCTGCCAAATACCAGCAAAGCTACTTGTCACAAACGCACTCAACGACTCAGGTCCAAAAGGCCTCACTGCATATCAGTCTTCTCTAACTGAGAACGTCAAAACACCAAGTCCAGCGGTCCAGAACACTAAGCAAGGCACATATGCGTCGTCGGCGGCGGCGGCAGCGACGGGTACGATCTCCCAGGTTACCAAGTCCCTGAGCGCTGCTCCACCACGCACCATCAGCCTGCACCTGTTCAATTTCAGCACCGGCACTACCACTGATGACATCACAAGACACGTCAAGCAACTCGTAAAAAACCGGCGAAATACAATGTGAGAAGCTGATAACCCGGGGAGATTATTCATCTTTTAGGCTGGACGTTCCAGCTGCTTCATTGAAACTTGTTCGCGATCCCGAAGTTTGGCCGAAGGGAGTTTCTATTCGCAGGTTCCATAGTCTAATAAAACATGGTCTTTCCTTCCCAGAGAAACACAAGTCAACGTCACTTAGTATTGCCACTTTATTTCAATAAAATACGTTATGGGGTAAATTCAATCTCAGAACAATGGGTTAAAATATTTCTTAATAATTTTATAATTTAGATTTACGTGTGTATTAACTTTAACTTTACAGCAACACTTAAATTTTATTTATTAGTTAACAGTATCTTATATGATTTACAAAAAACATCTTAAGAGTGGGTAATTCTGGTAACCCACAAGCATGATGACGTAGTCTTGTGTTGGTCACGTGGTTCACGAGTCTCGGAAAGAAATACCAGGCGGAGTATCTTATTATACCATGGCAGGTTCAACGTCGTCACTCCGGAGTCAAAAAACTTAAGAACTCGGGAAGCACGGAAGCCGAACAAATAACCTCAAAACGCACTATTACGCAAAATAACAATTGTTTATCCATTCTACATCAAAATGTTCGGTCTATCACTTCTAAGACAGCTTTATTAGACCTAATAACAAGTAAATATAACCCGGACGTACTTGTTTGCAGCGAGACGTGGTGTAAAAATACCGAAATAACAAAAGTGCAGTTAAATAACTACGAGTTATCAAATGCGTTTTCACGTCAGACCTACGGCCACGGCGGGGTTGCACTGTTTACGCGTTCCGATATCTCGTACAAAAAACGCCCGGACCTACAACAATTAGCAATCGAGTATGACTTTCTCGATTTCTGTGCTATAGAACTATTAAAATCAAAAATTATTGTTATAGGTATGTATAGAACCGGCAACGGGGACTTTGAAAACTTTTTATTGATATTAGAATCCTTATTAGCTTGTATTACTGACGAAAATAAAAGGTTTATTCTAGTCGGCGATACAAACGTGGATTTTTTACTGGATAGCTCCGAAAGAACCCAATTAATTGACCTGTTAAACAGCTATGAATCACGAAATATAGTCAATTTCCCTACACGGGTAACTGCGACCCGTAGTAGCTGTTTGGATTATGGGATAGTTTCATGCAATGATAGCGGTTCGGTTACTGTCCAACAGATAGACACTCCCGTTAGTGACCATAACTCGCAGCTATTTTTTATACCTACAGCTCAACCTAATGGCACAGCCAGTAGGTATGAAGAGAAACGACTATTCACTGAAAATTCAATCCATAATTTTTATATTGACATTGCTAATTATGAATGGAATTTTATACAATTTGACATCACGATTAATGATAAATTTACTAAATTAATGACGGTTTTAAAACATTTTATTGACATTCATTTCCCAATTAAAAAAGTATTAATAAAAAAGAAAAGTAGGACGCCATGGCTAGGTACAGAAGTAGCAGATTATATAAATAAGTTCGAAAATTTTTGTCCTATAAAGCGTCAGCACCCTCAAAATGAACTTATTTGTAAATGTGTCGAGTACTACTCGGATTTGATTAAATCGGCAAGTCTACGCGATAAAAGAGAATACATAAGCAATAAATTGCAAACTACTAAAAATCCGTCTAAGGAAGTCTGGAACGTTGTAAATAGTGAAATATCAGGCAAAAACAAATCTCAAAATACTTGCTTGATGGTAAACGGCAGAAAAGTAGAACTCAACAAAATCGGTGATATGTTTAATGACCATTTCTTAAATATAACAAAAAACCTCCCGCTATGTCCCGATAAGCAAAAAGCAATAAATTATTTAGATAGATATATTAACCCACTAAATGCACCAGAGTTCCATTTACCAATTGTTTCTGGTAGAATGCTAACCAACATTCTCAAAGAAATGCTTCACACTGGGACCACTTTGGACATCTACGATATCTCAATAAACATCTTGCTCTCGGTGTGGCCAGCCATAGTTAATGTATTAGTTAGCCTCATTAATGAAATGTTCGCACATGGAATCTATCCTGATGTCCTTAAAAGTACCAGGGTGTGTCCAGTTTTTAACGGAAAAGGTGACAGAACTGCAGTTGAGAACCATAGGCCTATCACAATAGTACCTAGTATATCGAAATTGATTGAGTCTGTAATATCGAAGAGCATAATGCAACATCTAGAGCAAAATGATTTGTTATCCGAAAAGCAGTTCGCTTATAGGCAAAATAGGTCAACAAACACAGCCGCTCATCGGGTTCTAGACTCAATCATAACGAGTATTGATGATAGGTATAAAACTGCTGGGATATTCTGCGACCTTACTAAAGCATTCGACGTTATTCAAGGAGATCTACTAGTAGAAAAGTTAAAACTATACGGCATCAGAAACAACGCTCACCAACTGCTGGAATCGTTTTTAACGAGTAGAAAACAGACTGTACAGGTGATTTCTGACGGTTGCAAAGTCAGATCACAAGCTGGTAACCTTACGATTGGGATTCCCAAGGTTCGGCCCTAGGAAATACGTTGTTTTGGCTTTTATTAACGACTTGGCTCATTCCATATGTGAAGGACTTACTGTATTATTTGCCGACGACACAACTGTCATAGTAAGTGCACGCACATACGATCAGCTCAGCACAAAAGTAAATAAGACTCACGTACAACTGCTCGAGTGGTTTACATCGAATGGGCTGATATTAAATTCCACAAAATCAAACTTGATGCTATTTTCCGCGGGCCCTCCAAGAACACCGCCGTCTGTAGACAGTCCGATACCGCTGAGTACTAAATGTAGGTTTCTTGGTTTCACCTTAGATCCACACCTCAACTGGAAGTCACACATAGAATCACTTTGTTCGAGACTGACCGGAGCCGCATATGCACTCCGCAAATTGCGCCCTCTGGTATCAAGCACTGTTATGCGCCAAGTTTACTTCGCTCATTTTCACTCGCTGATGTCGTATGGGGTTTTGTTGTGGGGTCATTCTTGTGACAGCGAACGGGTTTTTGTACTGCAGAAGCGCGCATTACGAATATTACATGGTTCAAAGCCAAAAGAATCGTGCCGTACTGTATTCGCAAAGCACAGAATAATGACTTTGTCTTCTTTGTATTTGTTCGAAACAATTAAATACGTACGGCAAAATTTAGAAAACTTTAGTCGTCGAACAGGTGGTGGACGTAACCTTCGCAGTGTAGGGAAACTTTGCACAGTCAGACGGAGAACCGAACTGGCAACGAAAAACCCGCGCGTTATAGGCCCGACGTATTATGAGCAATTACCCGCAGATATAAAAAATGAACAAAATGACGAAACGTTTTATCGCCGACTAAAAAACTTTTTATTGGATAATGAATACTATAGTGTTAGTGAATATTTCAAATTTATAAAATAGAATATTATTAATCAATTTTATTATTATTTTTGACATAATGTTTCACGAGTTTTTGACATAAATTATTTACTCAATACTTTTAGTATTGTTATTGTTTTTGTTTATTTTTTATTACTTGACCTTAGATATTCGACATTTTATACTTTTTATTTTTACAATTTGACATATTCACTGATTTATCTTGCCTTATTTCTTTTTTCTGACATTTATTGATGTAAATTTTATTGCTATTACTTACTTTTACTACTATTGTAGAACATTGACATTGTTATTTACTTACTTATTTAATATTGTTTGACGATCACATTATCCTCTGACATTTTTATCTAGTTTTATTACTGTATGTAACTATGAATTTGATAATGTGTAATAAATGAATCTGAATCTGAATCCTATTTAAGATTTTCGCGATTGTCACTTGTTACTTAGCAAGGGTTGCTACTGTCAAAAATCTCATAGTATGAAAATATCAAAACAGCAAAATCTGAAACAAGAACGTCATATGATTCTGAGCCAATATAAATCCAAGAAATTATGACGATCGTGGCAAGGCAAGCATCTTCTTAGTAATCTTGAGTTCCTGTGAGATTCCAGTTATTTTCAGTTAAGGTCAGTAAGCGTCAAAATTGTCGCTAGTACTAAGAGAACCATTTGTAAACGCACCCAGCCCGCCATTTCCCTAATTTGTGGTTAGGAAAGGACTAAATTAATTTACTTATAATCGTAGGTAGCTACTAACTGTACGTTTCTTATTCACGAGTAAGGTTTGTAGCGAGCAGTGTTCTTAATTAGTTCTTAGAAAGCTGGAATCTGTTAGATTATGAGGCATATTTCCTTCATAAGGAACAATAAAACTAATGGAAAATGCTTACCTGTTATTTTTGGCAATATTTTTTTATCAGGTATATTATTGCGACCGTTTCATTTTCCAAATAAATTTTTGTATTTTAATAAGGACAGAATTCTGCATAATTTTAAAGAAAAGAGCTGTAGCCCGTGAAAACCATTTTCTTGTCTACGTGCCTACCCACAATTATACTTACATAATCTCGAAAAACATAACTTTCCTTCTGAGGCAGTCGTGCAAAAACGCGATAAAAAACAGTTTCGAAACTTACTTAAAATCAATATTTTCTTAGTACCGCCAGTTTCTTTTTTTATGCTCAAAAAAATTACCGACGAAGTTTTTTATCACCAAGATGGACGTACTTGCCATTAATTTTACTTGACAGAATTTCCTGAACCGAGATAGGGCGTCGACTTAAAACTTTCATCGCTCAAGATAAGTAGATCGATAGGTAAAGGCGCTTTACATACATAACGTCTGTTTTGAATGTTTTGATGCGTCTGTCAAACGGTCTGACAGTCGCACTCGTCTACGCACATTTGGGCATGCGTCGTCGTACTTATATGGGAGTAAGATGAAAATTCGCCTTTTCCTAACGCTGCGATAGCGCTGCGCGAAAATAACGCCGAAATGGACCTTATTTGTGTAAAGCGCTTCAGTAGACACAGTACGCGAACAAGTTCATGACCATCCTGTATTATGTGCATCCTTGTCGCACACGCCAGAACCGCTGTGATTATGACAAGAAGACGCATATTTCAGGATGGTCATGAACTCGTTCGTGTACACTGTACATCGATAGTTTTAGATGTGGTGCACTAGTTACGACTCGATGCGAGTCTTTGCCCGGCGGGTGCGCCTCCCTAATTAATAAAATTCTCTGCCGTTTACCCGGAAAAAGAAGGAGAAGAATACATAAAAGTTTTATATCTTGTACACTAGCCCTTAGTAAATTTCGCAATCCAGTTTCAAGGATCAAATGCTTTTTTGTTTCGAAGCGGCTTGTTTTGACTAGCAGAGTGACTGACTATGATGGTAATTGATTGATGAAATGATTGATGAAAGATTTGTTATTTATTGGCACTGTTTGCTACAAATTCCACCAAATTGAATATACCTAATGTTGAAAAAAACCTGTCTGAAAACCGACTACATAGTAAGAATAAAAAAAGAAATAGAAAAAAAATCGTATAATATTGTTCAATTTGTTGCCGGGAATGTCACGGGGCGGGATATTCGACTGACCCCTTTAGCTTTAAGTTTTACTTTAATTCGTTGTGTATTTAGCTCTTCATATTTTAATCAAATAAATTTGTTGAGAAAAAACAGAACGTAGAGAATTGCTACGGTGCTACGCTGCTACGGTATCTTGCAATGTGTCCCGTATCCGTATTTGCTTAGGTCACCATATCAATGTCAATCTGAATCTTGCTATAGTACCGACGCCGAGAGAAGTCGGTTTTGACATCTGTCAGTTTCATACTAAAAGGGAAGTCATCAAAGGAAAATGAACCCTCTGCTATGGCATTTGCGCAAATCCGACATCTGTCAAAACCGACTTCTCTCGGCGTCGGTACTATAGTTTCCTGGCAGATAGTAGTGTGACTTGTTTCCTAGTAAGAACTTACTCGTAGTGAGGGTTCGTCGGGTCGTTTGCGTTGACTCCGTTTCCAATACGGCATGCAAATAAACAAGCAATTTTCTTCTATCCCTTCCTATCAGTCGCTCGCATCTACTAGGGCCAGAGAAAACCACAGGAAGTGTTAACGATACGTCCCGTATCCGTATTTGCGTAATAAGGTCGAGACAATTAACCTCAACTTACTAAAGCTGCTAGTATCTTAGCAGGACTGACTTATTTTGTTGCGTAAAAATTCAGAGTGTTCTTCGGGTCGCTTGTTAACTCGGTTTTCCATAAAAATGGATCCTAAAGCAATTCCAAAATTATTGACAGCTTATCAACATTTATGAACCTCAACGACTTCAGTGGCCTATAAGCACGCACTACTACTCTGAGGGATCATCGGGTCGTTTGTTGACTCAGTTTCCCATACGGCATGTGATTCGTTGACGGCATGCAAATAAACAAGCAATTTTCTTCTATCCCTTCCTATCAGTTGCTCGCATCTACCAGGGCCACAGAAACCCACAGGAAGTGTTAGCGATAAGTCCCGTATCCTTATTTGCGTAATAAGGTCACGATAATCAACCTCAACTTAGTAAAGCTAACCATATCACGTCAGAACTCTGCTAGTTACTTAGCAGGTGTGACTTGTTTTGTTGCGTAAAAACTCAGAGGGTTCTTCGGGTCGTTTGTTAACTCAGTTTCCCATAAAAATTGATCCTAATGCAATTTTCTCCTGTCTCTATCAGTCGCTCGCATCTACCAGGGTCACAGAAACCTTCAGTAGATATGTCCCACATCCAAATCATTGATAGCATATCAACATTTTGAACCTCAACGACTTTAGGTGGCCTATAAGCACGCACTACTACTCTGAGGGATCATCGGGTCGTTTGTTGACTCAGTTTCCCATACGGCATGTAATTCGTTGACGGCATGCAAATAAACAAGCAATTTTCTTCTATCCCTTCCTATCAGTTGCTCGCATCTACCAGGGCCTTAGAAACCCACAGGAAGTGTTAGCGATACGTCCCGTATCCGTATTCGGTATTTGCATAATGTATTCCCGGTTTCAGTAAGAACCGAATCCCGAAGGACTCGTTCATTATTTCGAAAGAGGAACGTGTAACGAATGTATTTGACTAATCTTTTAGAATGTGTTTAGATTTGGATCTACGTGTAATATAATGGTGTTTCATATAATTGTATTAATTTAATAAGGTACAAGCTTTTGTATTGTTGGAGATTCATTTTGTTGAAACTTTACGATTTTCGGTGGTGGCGCCTCTGCATAGGGGCACATGTATGTTTGAAATAATAATATTTATTTAATACAATGGTTCAAACAACCTCATAAATGTTGTTATAAACCCTAGACAACTAAAATCAACATCAAAGTAAAATATATACTGAACTAAAACTTAAACTTATTAACATATAAATGGAATCTAGACAATAATTTGGAGTATGTTTGCGTACTTAATTCTCTACAAGTTATTACGACCAAGTTCATCCGCTATCTTAGTGTCAAGACCAATCTAAGCGGGAGGCCAAGTTATGCTAGTCATATAGTATCCAAGTAATGTGACCAGCGTAATTTAGCCTCATCCTTAAGCTGGTCATGACACTATGATAGCGGATGGACCTTACTATATCCACAGCAGTCCACTGCTGGACATGAGCCTTCCCCAATTGGGGGCGTATTGCCGTGCTCACCACGCTAAGCAGACAGTTTGGCCACAAATTAGGGAAACGTCGCGCGGCGCGCCTATACAGATGGCTCACTCAGTACTGGCGACGATTTTGACGGTTACTGACTTTAACTGGAAATAACCGGAATCTCAGGAGAAGTCAAGGTAACTAAGAAAGTGGTTGACACGAACGTCACATTTCTTGGATTTAAAATTGGCTCAGAATCATATAACGTTCTATAACAGATTTTGCTGATTTAACATTTTTATGTTTTGAGATTTGAGATTTTTTACAGAAGCAACCCTTGCTCTGTAATAAATGCCAATCGCGAAAATCCGAAATAGGGCCGAGTGAACTTTCTGTAAACCCTCTATTTTGTGGATTGGCTGTTATTTGCAGTGCAAGGTGTTGTATTATTACAAGACCCTGCACTGCGATTTTTTGTACGTTTCATTCTCATTTGTTTGTTTGAAATTACGCGCAAAGATTGTCAGCGAGATAAGATAAGGTGGATTTTCTCGGCGACGCGCGTGCCCACGCACAATTAAAGGTGCTCTCACATTCAGTGTTAGCAAAATGTTTCTCAACAAATCTCGGCCTACTAATACCTATGACAACTGTCACTGGAAAGTTATTTGGCATGTCTTTTTCTTAAGGTGGATCGTTTTCCATACAAAATTTAAATGGAGTTACGTCTTTAAATGAGACCAAATTATGATTAAAAAACTTGATGGGAAGTCCCGTGCTTTTATAACATTGTCGCAAAATAAAACAAAGAATTTTTTAACCATCAGATTTCTCTGTAAAACCGTGTCGCCACTTAATGAACATAGATGGAGCTACTGCTGCAATAAACACGTTTAATTTTTTGTGAGAAAATACTTGATATTTTATACGTTAAGCAGTTTTGCGACATATTTACGTTTGCCTTCCTCATCTCACATAAAGATTTTTTGATAAAATTGTTGTTTAGCTCATGTGTAAGTCGGTTGAAGTTCAGATTTTAGTTTGTATGACGTAACGATCCCCCTTAAAGGAACGTCTATACTAGTTTTTACCCGACTGCCTCAGAAAGAGGGTTATATTTTTATACAGAAGCATAGGTGGATCACAGAAATGAGATGGTTGGTGTGCTGCTGATAGTATTATCGCTAGCCAATCCACCTAGGGGATCAACTTGATCTGTTTTTATTAGTATAAAAAAACGATACTTATAAGTTGGTCCCTCTCATAGATAGGTTGATGAGCTGCTGGTAGTACAAGAAATACAATAGAAACATAACACAAACACGCACTAATAAATCGGCGAATCCAAAATAATATCTCTCAAGTTCTCAACATAGTTTGTGGGTTTCTCATGTTCGGCCCATAAATTTGTCTGAAACTCTGCATCGAAGAGGCGTAGCTCCGCCCCCGATGACTAATATTTATTACCCAGCCACGAAAAGAATAGGAAAATAATTCACGAAGATATTGTAACGTAGCTACGAAAACAGAATAGAGTAAAAAAGTATTAAGTGGAAACAAGTAGGTAGGTGAGTACCTAGAGGTATGAAGGATCTGTCAAAAAAACCAGCCAAAAGCGTGTCAGACACACCCACAAATAGGGTTTCGTGGTCAACGTTTACACGTTTACAACGTTTCGTGGTACAGTATCCGTTATAGTTTTCCTGGTAACTTCAAATTGAGATGTATATTGCATATTTTTTTCAGATTTTTATCGTTTATACTTTAGAAGCTGGAACAAATTATGGCTTAAAAACGCCACTTTTAAAAGCAAATATCTCGAGACAGAAACATTTTAGTGACTTTGTTTCAAAGAAATATCCCCTTAATTTTTAAAGGCCTATTCAACGGTACCCTATTCAATATTACTGAGGAAAAAAATTTTTTTTGCTCCCCTTTCACTTGTATGGGAGGGGGCCCAAAAAACTTTTAAAATATTTTTTCTTCAACATTTCTAAATTTGGGTCAACACGATCTATCTTCACACCAAATTTGATGTCGATAGCTTTTAAACTGACGGAGTTATGAGGGCGCGGCATACAGACAGACAGACTTACCGAAAGTTTAAGGGTTTCTAGTAGACTAGGAAACCCTAAAAATGACATCAAGGATTTTACACCAAAGTTGAAGTTTTGATAATTTTCACACACACAGAAAATCCCTCTGAAAAAATACTGCCGGTGAACTTCACGCAGGTTAAAATTATAACACCGCAACCTGAAATTATTTATTTCTATTCCTCACAGATCGGCACGTGTTTATTAATGTAAAGTTTAAATATAATGTGCTATTATTCTAAAATTATGCAGCTACTATAATAAACGGACTCGAATTATTATCAAGCCATGCTTGAGTTCTAAGAACGAGCGAAATCACAACACACTCACAAAATTCCAAGAAACTTAACTACTTATAATGTAGATTGAAACAGCGAACGACTAGGTACATTGTATATCTTGCTGTTGTTCGTTGGTCCTATAAATACGGGTAAACTCAGTTTTATTAACGTTTAACTCAAGCCGTTCAACTGAACAACTTTCTCCAAGAAACAAAAAAATATCTGCTTGTAACTTAACCGACTAATTTTCTATGAGAAGTTATTTATTTATGTTTCATATGGAAATAATGTTAATTTTAATAGGTTGACCTCAGCTTTTCCAGGAAAGTCGGTCGTTCGGAACCATTCCGTACAGTCAAGATTAATTAATCATCTTCACATGCACGTACCACAAAGAAGAAAAAGTTTATATAAGAGCAAAAAATAAAGAACAACATAGCTGAAGTTTTATCTCTTATAAACAGCTATGTAGCTAGTTTTCTGTCATGCACAGATAACAATAATTAACATCCTGGACAATTCACACAGTGCCAACTAGTCATGAACTAAGCAAAGCTATGGGAACTAGATAGCTGATATTAAAACTTACGTAGTATTATCATTAATAGAAACATATTATTCAAAAAAAAACACTCAGACTAAACACTAAAATTGGAAAATTTAAAAATAGGCGTAAAAGGTAGGGGTAGGTATCTATTATCCGCTACGCCATCATAACATTGAATTTTTGCCAAAATATTTTGCTCTAACTAAGACGATCTTTATCTAACATTTTAGTACCTGTCTAATAATAGTAACATAAGTTCCACATTGTAAGCGAACAAGTTTGCAAAGACGGCGACATGCGGTTTCCGCGCCATTAACCGTGATCCTACCGCCTGCGCCAAATCACCTAGAAACTGAACACGTCAACATATCGCTCTTTGATCATCTACATTCAAAGGATTATAGGGTTGAAAGTTCAGAGTAAGGGACAAGGAGTATCGGTGTAACATCTTTTGACACTTTCGCTTAGCAACTGCGTGGGTTCGTTTCTTAGTAATAGCAACCTATTTGCTGTGAGGTTGTTTCTTAGAAGAAGTGATGAGTTGAGTAAGAAAATATTCTTGTCATTACCTATTATAATTACCATTTTATCCGTGGGCGTTGTGTATGTATCACATGACTGAAGAAGTAAGTAAACTCATTTTAGGAATAAGCAGTTATAGCAAGAGCAATTAGCACTGCAAGAATAGTGAATGAAACATTTTAGACAATTAGTACCCTTAATAAGGTAAGTGATGATGTACGTCTAGTGGTGGATTATGATGACGTTGCATATTCACAGAAAGATTTACAAGAAGACTATAAGCAGTATTTTTTGTTACTATGTAGAATAATCAAAGAAATAATTATTTCAGACATCAGGCCAGTACGAGTGGGAAGAGATAGAAAAATTACCTATATAAAGGTCAAGGACTTTTTTAGAACATAATTGCCTAATAACTGCTCATGATTTGATTGCTCCGAAAATCTTTTGCACGTGCCCTTGTTTCAGATTATACGAGTAATTATAAAAGATTCTTACAAAAAATATCTTTTGCTAATGCCTTTTGTTAATTGAATTAAGAGCAAATCCTGAGAGTGAAACCCAAAATTAGCGTGTTGAAAATCCTCGACCCTTTTTCTAATCCTTTTCCATTAAACAGGAGTTGAAAGTGTGTTATGTGAACTTTTATGTAACTTACGTGGTTCTCACATTTTTCTCACATCGTCACATTTTTTACACATTTTATGTCGGATCAGGATCAGGATTTTTTCCGAAAAGAGTTTATGGAATCCCATAAAAAACCGAATGTCATGGAATACGTCGCAACATGAAATTGCGACTGTCACAGCTTGTCATTTTCATTTGTATGGTGACAGTTATGGTCCACTTACACTGGTTATTCTTAATAAGTCGACGGAACACCAGTATGAGTTGATCCCTTAAATGAGTATCTACCTATCAAATTCAAAGTCAAAGCATTAATTTCTTCGTAGGAATTTAGAAGATTCTCTTCGAGAAAGTCACATTCTAATACAATCTTAAATAAGAGAAAATATCTAATGCAAAATTTTCTCTTTTTTATAAAAAATTTAGTTCCTACTCTAAACGCGGCTCGGGGTTGGGGTCGGCTGGGGGTCTTGGGGTGCCCCTGATATATCCCCAATTAATCGCTGACTCGTTATTAGGATTTTAAAGTCAAGAAATAATAATTAATTGGTTTCGATTATATTAATAAGTCTTTGTTGTGAGGCAATATCGGAAGTTCTTTTAAGGTATCAATTTATACTGGTTATTTCTTATAACAATACAGAAAACTACAATAAGTTGATCCCTTACAAAGTTAGTATGTACTCAAGGGATTAATTTATGGTTTTGCTTAATATTTGTTTAAAACCCCAGTATAAATTCATCCCTTAAATGAGTAGGTGGATTTGCTGGCGATGGTATGTACGATCGATTAGCCAAAGAGAAGAAAAACTCAACCGCACATGTGTGACCTGAAACGTGATTGCAATTCGACTTTCCAAATGACCAAGTGCGAGTCGGAATCGAGCGCGAAGCGTGCCGTGTAAACATAGCATAAAATCAGGTTTGTTGTATTGTACCTACCTATGAGAGCCCCCCCCCCCCCTTTGTACTTTGTTTTCTTTGTAGGTAGTATTTAATGTCAAAGTGGCATAAACACTTACATTTTTTGTGAATTCAACTGTCTTACTATTGACGTTCATGAGATATAACCTACACAACAACATTAAATAAAATCGACAAAAACGACGCGCTTTTATTTGCAATTTGTTGACTCTTTAATTTTCAATTTGTTATCATATTTGGTACGTATTTGTTGTTATAGCGCCAACAGAAATACGGGATTTTTGTGAAAATTTCAGCTCTCTATCTAATACGTTTTATGAGATACAACCTGATGACAGACGGGCTGACAGCGAAGTTTCAGTAAAAGAGTTTCGTTTTCACCCTTTGGGTGCGGCACCCTAAAAATATATCTAGCTTTTGTCACAAAACTTCATTTAGGGTGATGCAATTCTAAAACGGCATATCACAGCATTCAGAAATTTCAATAGCTCAAAACGTTGTACCAGGGAAGCAGAAATCCCTAACACGAGTCTGGCTCCTCGGCCTACATGCTCAAGAGGTCTCGAGGCAGCGTTCATTAGCACAAGAAGTCTCCACACTTCCACCGGCTTGTAAACACACTTGTGGAAAAACCGGACCCAGCTACTGGGACCGGACGCATGTTATGTTTTCCCAGTACTTATAAATTGAACAAGTTAAAATACACACTTTTTTCAAATAAAATGCTATGTCACAAATTACAATTGTGAATTGAAACTTAAAATACAAAACAATAATGCTTTTATTGTACACAAAACGAATTTAGGGGACAAACTTCTTTTAGTGTAGGCCAAACAAAATAACAAAGTGAGTTTGCCCTCCAGGGTGCTTCAGGTCTTCGTGAGTTCTATATTTGACGCCTTCGAGCAACTCATCTTCCGTCCCGTTCCGGCCCTTTGACGCCGACCTACACAGATTGTTCAATGAGACAATCCTACCAACCTAATAAACCCTTATATAAGAGTTTTTAATCCGATTCTAAAAAAGGATCGTTTCCCTTGTCCCCAGATAAATCGTTGTCGCTAAAAATGCTATTAAAATGCTAATTTAGCCGCAGATGTGAATCTGAGTGGCGTATCGTTCAGTTCTGCTATCTAGATCATAGGTTGGCTTTCGCTAATGGGAGTTTCATGCTATCTCCATCAAACAGCTTTGATACAATGCATTACTGTGTGATGCCAATTAGCATCACCCTATTTCCCACGGGTGTCGTAAGAAGAGGCGATGCGGTGCATAGGTACTATGGTGACTGATATCTACCACAAAATGATCTGAATTTTAAAGTCAATAAAGTATATCTCATAAACCGTGACAGTTAGAAAGAATCCCAAATCTGGAAATCGTATCTCATGGACGAATTGCGATTATTGGCGAGCGCAGTGCAATATGTTGTATTCATAGAGAATGGTGCTCCCTATTCCCTAGATTTATTCCTTATTAGATTTATGACACCCACACGTAGGCTGATGCTATTTTAAGACGGCACCATAGGCCGCTAGTTCAATTTGAAATGTTACGCAACAAAAGAGCAGGAATATCCCCAATTAATGCGGGGAAGCGAATCGAGATTAGTGAAATCCCAAATCTGGAAAGGTTCTCTCAAGGACGAATTGTGATTTTGCCTGATGTGTACAGTATTGCTGCTCAAGTAAGCCGTTTTTACAGCTGTCAAATTTATACTAAAAGAGATGTCATCAAAGAAAAATCAAATCATCCTCATATGGCTTTTGATACTTCTCTTCTTCGTCAAATATCTATATCTTCAAATTAAACGACGATACTGTAGATGGTGGAAAATCGGTCTCGTATTTTATGGATGACAGTATTGTGGTTTGTATAAGTATTTGAGTTTCCAATATTTCGATGACATAAGTGATAAGAGTACCATTACTGTCACTATGTTCATAAATAAACTAAAGAGACTGTCGGTGAAGTTACCCCATAGTTATAGTAATAAATGTAATAATAACCACAGACAGAACCTTAAATTACACATACCTAGACATACACATATATCACGCCTATATCCCTTGCGGGGCAGAGCTTAAACGACCATTTACACCACGTCACATATGGTGTGATAGCCTTATGACCTATGACTGACGTCCCGTCACTATGGTGTGATAGTCTTATGTACTATCACACTATAGTGACTGGAAGTCAGCCTGTCACCTAAAATTGCAATCCACATCATCTCTCAAATCACCTAGTTGCTTTTTACGACACCCTCGGGTAAGACATGGGGTGATGCTATTCTAAGCCGGCACCACAAACTAAATATTTCTTAGATTCACGAAAGTGAGACTGTACCTTGCCGTTCGCCAGAACTTAGCTTCGCAAATAGTATTATTAACATCAGCCAGAAATTTATCTTTTCAACTCAAATCTTCAGACATTTCTTGAATATTAGAACATTTTCCTGTTTTTCACCATCGATCAACACCCTCAACTAATATTTGGGTCAAACTGAACTTATGGCGATGGAAACAGACATAAAACGCCTCTTTTATTTCACGCAAAGTCCATTATAGATGGCGGAAGGACTCAATTCCGTTTTGGCATAGGCCCAATTCGTCATACAAAATATAACATTCGTGATCGTATGAGTATGAGTGATCGTCACAGTTACATCATTATACCAAGTCAGCCTATAGCAGTCCACTACTGGATGTTGGCTTTCCCCAGGGTCGCTATAAGACGCGATGTCCCATTTTTTCCCTCAGCAAACGGTCCATTTGATCAGTAGGCATCAAACACCACGCTTGAAAAGGCTTGGCCTCGACTCGAGAATCAGTTCTACGATAGATGGGACTAATGTAACTAGTGGCAGTGCACTTCAGCCTGCCCTTGCGCAATGTCCGTTCCATGCAAAGTTTATTCACACCCAATAATATTAAAATTCTATGCCCCATTATTCTTATTTGATTGAACGTCCTTTAAAAAACAATATATTATTTAGATTGATGACTGAGATTATTTATATAAATAGCCCAGTGACGATTTGGGTATTTTTTTAATGTGGGACGAACCGGGTTAGTGGCGAATCGGGCCTAACTTGGCGGAAGGTCGTAAATGCCTTTGTTCTGTTCTCTCTTCTATTTGTTTTTCTTCGGCGGTAAATTTTCATAGACAGAACGCATTTTCCTAAGATCTCCAGGATTCTAATGTGTTTTATCTAGGAAACGGGTAGTAAATAAGGTTTTCTCTTCCATTGTTGAGCACAGAAATCCTTTTTTCGAGACTATACGTCGTAATTTATAGTCTAGTTTTAATATTGTCACTGATTTACAATTCTTATTAATGTGTATTTGTTGAGACGTCTCTTATGAAATCCTTCTATTACTGATAACATGCTGTTTTCTGTGATCAAAAGTAGTTTAAATAAACTATCATTTGATAACTAATCTGTTTATGTTTTGTTCCAGGTAAGTTCAGCAATCATCACTACGTATTCGCGTTTAGGTACATAAAGGAAAAAGTAAGATATCTGATATCCTAACACGTAATCAATAATCAACGCTCGTCAAACTTTTTTGGGGTAGGTACGAGTATGTCCTTTAATATCTGATCAATATTAAATAGGTCCTATTAAATTCAGTGCACATACTTTCAGGGTGTGTTTTACTCATGAAGCTGAACAATTTTCCCCAAGGAACCTAGTTGGAAATATGAATAAAGAATACAAATTGAGTGTTACAGTTTGTGTGCGAGGGACAAAATGTTATCTTTGAAAATTATTTAGTATACGATAATACACATTCTGAAAATACTTGCACTGATAGGACCTTATATTCAACCCTATAGTGTATACCACTTTGGGAAAGCGAGTAAGTAGGTATTATATTTGCTCTGATTAACCTGTTCCATAACATCATTTGTGATGGTTTGATCCTCTCCTTTCGGCATCAGACAGTAATAAAATTTTACCTTACCTTACATAATGTTCAACTTTTAATGCTGATTGCCATCTCTTTTTGAACAGGAATAAAATCCGAATTCCCTTTGAAAATTGGTCCAATTTGAAATTTAAATTCGTTGTGTAATCAATCTGTGACGGTTTTAGACCGTGTCTACAGCTGGGTTTGAATCTGATTATGACGCTTTACACACATAACTTCCGTGTCGACGTTATTTTTGACGTTACCGTTTGACAAAAACCAAACAGTTGTTTGACAGACGAATCCGTCAACGCACCGTTGCAAGAATGAGGTGCCCCAAACTCCACAGAGAGGACATAGGACGTAGGGCATGGCGCTTGACGTTTGACATCGCGACGTTTCCATACCTACAAAACGTACGAAAAAGTATTGACAAAGGCACACACAAGCGTCGCCAAAGCGTCGCATCTATGACAGCTAGCGTCAAAAACTAAGAAGAATATTTGACGAACACTTGTCTGTCAACTGTCATTCTTACGTCCTATGCCCTTCGTCTTTTTGATGGAGTTTGCGCCTTAATACCGAAGCGCAAAATAACGTTGAAGCGGGCGTTATGTGTAAAGCGCCTATACCGTAGGGCCATGCCACGTGGAAGTGCGTCTACCTGCGGTGCAAAGGTTCAGGGTTCGATTCCTGGTGGGGCACTGACAAGGTTGATATTTATCACTTTGTGAATTCGTTCTTAGTCTGCTTGTAGGCAACAATGAAGGTTCCGTGCTTCGGAGGGAACGATAAGCCGTCGGATCTAGTTGCTGTCAATAGGTATCACATGATCAACCAAACAATAAGCACAAATTAGGGAAACGGCGCGCGGGTGTGCATTAGGAGTTCCGTGCTTCGGAGGCTGTGATAAGCCGTCGGTCCTAGTTGCTGTCGATACCACGTGATCTACCAAACAATGATGGTTCCGTGTTTCGAAAGCCACGATAAGCCGCCATACCACGTGATCTACCAAACAATGAAGGTTTCATGCTTCGGAGGCCACGAGAAGCCGTCGGTCTTAGTTGCTGTCGGTACCACGTGATCTACCAAACAATGAAGGTTCCGTGCTTCGGAAGCCACGTCGTCGGTCTTGTTTTCCGTCGATGATGACCTAAACGACGGTCGTTACACGACGGCTCTTAGTAGTAGGTAGTTGAAAAACTATGGCACCAGAGTTCATTGGGTCTTTCGACAACTCAGTGTCCCACACAAAATAAATCTAATGCCTATCAATCTATCACTACAACATGAAACTATCTCAAGCTTTCCTTTTATTGTACAGACTCAGACAAAATCACACAAAGCCTCCTAAACCTCTGCAACATAAGCAGATCATATCTTAGATGGTATTTTTACGTAACTCTCTCAAAATAATGTTGTCTCTCCAAAGCTTCGCCATTATTCTGATCCCTACTTTTATTTGACCGTAATTCTTTTCTCTGTCAATAGCCTTATCTCCTGATTCATGAATGTAAGAGCCTATTCACGGTTTGTACGTTTTTTATTATTTTTTATTCTAATTCGTTTTCGCTTTTGATCTCTCTTGTGTTGTACTTTATCATGTTTAAAGGTAGTATTACACCAAATTCTACCCGTAATTGTCATTCAAAATTTACAAAGGGATAAAACTGGTTAAAATTCAGGAAATGGGCAGCATAACGTTTCCTGTAAGTGCAATATCTTACACTGCGCTCGCCAATCCGTCTGCCAAGCGTGGTGAGCATAGTAATACCGCCGATAAGGAGGAGGGCTATAATATATGTCGATTCAGCAGTAGACTGTTATTGCAAAACTTGCGAAGTTATTAAGGCATACGGATGGACAGTTTTGACAAAATAATAAAGATTTGTATTACCTACCTATTATCTTTGCGTGCATTTATTTGCATTTTGGTCGCTGTCAGGGAAATAACAATTCTTTTTTGTACTCTTCACGCCAATTTAGATTTCTAGTTGCTGTTCTGCTGTCAAATATTGAAAAAACAAGAGTTCTACGGACTACGTGACCCTAAAACTGTTATAATCAAAACAACTATTTACCAGGAGCCTATGAACTCTAAGATTTATTATAATTCGCGCCATAGCTGTGCAAATTTTTATGTTTATTTTTGTTTCAAATCGGCGCCGCTCAGGTGAGGCGATGTACATTGGTGCGAACGGCTGTGATGAATAAAACATACACTCAGATAGAGGCGCTTGCTCAAACAAAACACTTTTTGGTGTAAAGCCACTGGAAGTGTCACCTCTAGTCCTCCAAGCTAATTAGAGACATTTTAAATTTATATAGGGTGCAATTTTATTAGTGGCGGATCGGTTATGTGTGTGTTCTGTTAATGAAACTGAACCACTTTCCCAAAGGACCATTAGTCGAAATATGAAGAATACAATTTTTTTTATTCGGCTGGCCAGGCTACGGTGAATGACCGCGCACACTATAGGTAGCGCCAACGCCGCAAGCGCAGGCAGCGGGGCGCGGGGGTGGCAGGGCGGGGCAAGCGCATCCTTGTATTTGACGTGGCGGACTAGTAAGTAGGTCACTGTGCCAAAGTGCGTTCCTCCGGTTATTCAACTTTAGCGGTCAGCTGTTTTTAGTATGGAATTTTTCCTTCATATTTCGACCTATGTTTCTTTAGGAAAAATGTTCAGTTTTATGGGCAGAACACAACCTGAATGGATCCACCACTAATAAAATGGCACTCTATATTGGTTTCGATTGGTTTCACTCATTGGCACACGTCACTTGGTCGGTGAAATAAGTAGATAAACTTGCATTTTTTTTATACTGCAAGCTCTTCCAGTAAAAGCTTATTGTATTTCAATGCAGTTCAGAGTAAACTGCTGAAGGAGCTAAATGTAGGCGCAAAAATTTTCTCCGCTCGAACATAGAATGCGCTCTTTCTTTCAAAGTAGGTACATACACAATCGTACTGGGTAAAGTGTAACATGTAAAGGCCTTACCACAAAAAGTTAGACAAGTGTTGAACGTGTTTTTAAAACAAATGTTCATACAAATACCTATATAATTTATAAAAAAAACTCCTGCTTTAGTGGAAATCAATTTTCTTATAAAAGACATAGCCTATGACAATCGGGATAATGTAAGGATTCTTTTCACACAATTCCCAATCGAATCTGTTCAGTGGTTAAAAAGTTACAGTGGTTTAAAGAAACGCACATACATACATACATGAACCCTAAAAACATTACACTCCTTTTTTGTGGGCAAAAAAAACGTTAGACACGCGTTCAACGCTCGTCTAACTTTTTTGTGGTAAGGGCCTAGGAGTCCAATCTAATTGGACCTCCACGACAAATACTCCTCTTCAATCCTCGTGGCTAAAGTTGTAGGCTGCCGTAGCACTCTGCTACATCGTAGCCAAAGTCTACAGTATGTTGCATTTTTACAAAACCCAGTCCAGTTTCTACATAGAAAAATGAACAGATAAATAAGTATAAAGCCGGAACAATACTTTCGAAGTGTCGTTTCCTTGTTTATACCTGTATCAATGTTCCTTGGGGAAAGTTGTTCCATATCACCAGCCGGTTCTGAGTTTTCGCTATCGGTCACTAGTAAAAATTTGCCTTATATAAATTAACATGTATGTATATAAAGTAACCTGTATGTTTATGTCTGTATAGTTGAATCGTAAGAGCCGCAGTAAAATCATAGCGAGATCGCAGTAAAATTGCTATAAAACTTATCTTATCATTATCACCAGCTGAAGCAACTAAAACATTTAAGGGCCACTCGGCCTATAATTAACCGTAATTCAATAGCGTTACTTAAGCCACACCGGTCCACTGCTGGACATGGAACCCCTTCTATCGGTAGGTATTGCCATACTCACCACGCTTGGCAGCCAGATCAGTGAGCGAAGTGCCATGTTGCATATACAAAGAACGCCCATTCCTTGGATGATTCCCTCAGTCGCTTTTCGCCACCCAGAACACAACACAAGTTTCAAAACCATGTCAAAACAGTTCTCTTGATTTTCCATCAATTTCTTTTGGTGTGCTGAAAAAAACTTTATCATAGAAATTAATTATAACATAGGCCTTTTCAAGGCAACAGTGAATAGGCACTACCTAGGCAAGCATGCTCCAATATCTTCTGCATTGTCACTTACCAGCAGGTGAGATAGCAGACAAATGCGCATCCTACCTTCATTAAAAAAACTGATTGTCAAAATTAATATTATGCGCGTGTTTTATTCTTGCAATTTAATATAATCAAATCGCCAAATATTTTCGTATAATTGTTTTCCGGTATTTGGTTTTACGTAAGAGTTTTTAGAAATTGCTGCTCATTATTATCAAGAGAGAAATAATGAGTGTACTATCGCCATGACATCAACTTTCACAATCAACTTATACTGGTTTTTCGTACATATAACTACTATGGCGCAAGCTCCACAAAGGAGACGTGCGCCGTGACGCATGGGGTGGCATCTGTCAAAAAAGTGATCGTCAGAGACGTGAAACGTGCGACATCGTGAGGCTTGAAACCGTTTCTATATCTACAAAATGTATGAAACAAAAGAAATAAAGCTACACACGTAAGACGCACGGCGTATCGATAACGACTGACGATCGCTTGTCTGACAGATGTCATGTTGCGCGTCGCGTCACGCGTCTCCTCTGTGGAGCATACCCCTAAGGATGTCTGGTTACAAAGAAAGTTGCAACAATGAATATAAAGCTCAACTGAAACCTAGATGTCGTTACAGTGTTTATCTCCTTATCGCTGAATCTAAAGCACCGCAGTAAAAACGCGTCATCGCAGTGTAATCGCAGTAAAATCGCACTAGACATCGGAGTAAAATCTCTATAAACCGAAACAACAAAGTCACTATCGGGTACTCAGCTATAGCCCGAGCGGCGACTGGTCTAATCCATACCTCACAAAAGAATAGAATAATTTAGCTATGTACGGGTAGAGGAGCTCGAGTACTTCGGATTGGTCGTGGTCTGCCGCGGCGCAGCTTGGCACGTTTGGCGGAGTAGCTAAAGTATGCCCTCAAAAAGTAAAAATATCTCATCGAAGAATAGAATGAAAATATATCGTACCGATAGCTTGCTTGAGTCTGCTACATATATACAGTCTCGGCAGTTTTCCCAGTCCGACCACTTTTACTTTTTAGTAAAATTTTATCTCTTCGAATAAAGAATAAAAATATGTCGTACCGATAGCTTGCTTAAGTCTGCCTAGAAAAATACTCTGCTCAGCCTGGCAGTTTTCCAGATACGATCACTTTTACTTTTTTTGAGAAATTTTTATTTCTTCGAATAACAGAATGAAACTAAGTTGTAATAATAGTTTATTTAAAGCTGAACACATATCTTGAGTCAGTCCTCTGATGCGATCATTTTCACTCTCAGTAAATTTCATTTTAAAGGACCTGACTTTGTTTATTAGGAGTGGGCCCGTCAATAAAATGAAATTTGTCGGTGTATGAAGTGAGATTTACAGAGCTGTAATCTCTCAATGTCTAGATGAAGAATAAGTATGTTAATTTCAAGAATCTACAACTTCAGATGTATTCGTAGTAATTATTTCAAAATACAATACTTGGGAAAACATTTTCTTCATCTGGACATTGAGAGATTACAGCTCTGTAAATCTCACTTATACACTGACAAATTTTCATTTTATTGGCCAGGCCCACTCCTAATAAACGAAGTCAGGTCCTTTAAAATTGAAATTTACTGAGAGTGAAAAGTGATCGCATCGGAGAAACTACCGGACTGAGCTCAGGCAGACCAAGGATATGTGTTCAGCTTTAAATAAACTATTATTACAACTTATTTACATTCTGTTATTCGAAGAAATAAAAATTTCTCAAAAAAAGTAAAGTGGTCGTATCTGAAAACTGCCAGGCTGTGGTCAGGCAGACCAGTATTTTTCTAGGCAGACTTAAGCAAGCTATCGGTACGACATATTTTTATTCTTTTATTCGAAGAGATAAAATTTTTACTAAAAAAAGTAAAAGTGGTCGGACCGGGAAAACTGCCAGGCTGTGGCCAGGCAGACCAGTATATATGTAGGCAGACTCAAGCAAGCTATCGGTACGATATATAGCTACTCCGCCAAACGTGCCAAGATAGCAGAAGGCAGACCAAGATTTATAAGCTTTACTAAACTGCTCCTATCGCTACAGCCATGTCTCATTCTATTATTCGATGAGATATTTTTAACTTTTTTCAGAGGGCAAACTTTAGCTACTCCGCCAAACGTGCCAAGCTGCGCCGCGGCAGACCACGACCAATCCGAAGTACTCGAGCTCCTCTACCCGTACATAGCTAAATTATTCTATTCTTTTGTGAGGTATGGATTAGACCAGTCGCCGCTCGGGCTACTAGGATAGTATCAAAGGCTTGTATATTAAACAAACACGCCTATTTCCTAAAAGGGTAGGCAGAGACTATGAACATCCTTTATCTCTATAGCCAACATTGAAAACATGCTTTCATAAATTAACTTTTCAAGCATAAACGATCATACATAAATATAGGGTGAAATTTTACTAGTGAACGATAGCGAAAACTTAGAATCGGCTGGTGATAAGGAACAACTTTCCCCAAAGAACATAGGTCGAAATACGCAAACAATTTTTGGACCTCCCATAGTAACTAAAATCAGCTGATCGGCAAGTTTGTATGGGAGGTCCAAATTTTTTTTTCAGATTTCGACCTATGTTCCTTGGGGAAAGTTGTTCCTTATCACCAGCTGATTCTGACTTTTCGCTATCGGTCACTAGTAAAATTTCACCCCATATAGCCGTGTGATACCGTCCAAGAATAACAGACCCCATATTTTCCCGTAGGTGTTCCAAATGCCTCATCAGATTATTTTTATATCCACTCTCCACTAGAAGTGGCTTCCTTTGATCAAGACCGTGTTAGAGGTTGCCTCCCCTCTTCCGGGATCAAGGTTTCTTAAACATCAGGGAATCCACAGACCAGCAATGGCACCTTGGAATGGCACAGACAAGCGAAAGCCAATGCGAAAGCTGTCAAAGACGATCATAGCATTGTCATGATTTTGGACGCTGTCAAATATGGCTTATTCGAACGGCCACACGACCGAACAGTAATTTGTAGTAAGGTTTTAAGAGGCATTATTTTTCTGTAACCTTGAGACGGGAATCCACGTAGCAAACTACGTGGATTGGGGTTGGTTGAAGCGGGGGCAGCGGGTAGCAGGCGGCGCGGGAGGTTATCGGGAGGCTGGTTTCACCGCGAGAGCCATACAAATTACCGGAAAAAATTGATTTGTTTAATTTAAATTACTTAATCAACTAAAACCTATTAGTGTTAGTGCTCGGGTATTAAAACTGTACAATTTGTTCATGGTTATTAAGGAATTAGATACGACATAATTGAATTTCCAGTCGAGAATATAAAGGAGAATGTTTTTTTTTTCTTGTTTTAAATTTAATCTTGCATCATGAAAGTAATCAGTGGCTTATTGATATTTGCCATCCATTTTCTATCTTCGGAAGGAGTCCGATGGAGAGGTGAGTTAATTCTGCTTTTTTATGATAATATATCATATCATATGATGCTGGCTTAGAATAGCATCACACTAAATTTTCTCATGGGTGTCGTAAAACGCGTTTGAGGAATAATTCATCTATGAAATAGAAAACGACGAGGAACACACGCAACGTCGGTTTGTGCGTCGTTTATTCGATTCTCCACCCTACCTGCATATGAATACGGTTTGTGTCAAAAGGCATCGCACAACGCTGCGTTGTGTGTCAAATCGTTTGACATAAACCGTATTCGTATAAAAATAAGGTGGAAAATCGAACAAACGACGCACAAACCGACGTTGCGTGTGTTCCTCGCCTAAGGCGAGAAACAAACTTAACGTCCGTTCATGCCTTATTTTTTTGCTGCGTAACGCATGCGTTAAGACAAAACGAATTTCGTCGTTATTCTCATATGAACACGGTTTACGTATAACCGTTTGACAGACGCATCCGACGCACCGTTGTGCGATTTGCAGCGCTACCGGATGTGTCTCATTCAAAAAAATTGACATAAAACGTATTTGTAAGAGCTTTTTTCTGAAAAGGCTTCTGCTTCTGTAGGCGAACGGCAAATCAGTGGTTCAGTTTAGGACCGATTTTTTTAGACTAATAAGACCCCGTAGAATACGATCCTGCCCGGTACTTTTCCCCCCTCCCTTCCCTTCTTTTTTGGCCGAAGCATGCCTTGCTTTGCGGTTTTTCCATGTTTTTTCGAAAAGTATTCTTTATTAATTTTTGGTTACAAAGTTAATATAACAAAGCAAGTGGAAAAAATTTCGCGCCGCCGATGAAATTCGAACCGACGTCTCTGACATGCCGGGTCAGATGTGTTGACCGCTACACCACGGTAGGCTCTAACCCAGGCGGCGAAATTGTGAACCACTTATATAAATAATATTGTTGTTTTACAGTACCTGGCCGTTGCACTCCCTACAACTGTGCAGTAGATGCTGATTGCAAAGCAGTCGTACCAATATACGGCCTGGGCGCCTACGCCGGCTGCCGCTTGCCAGAGGACGACCCGCCTTATCCACCTAAACCGAAGATCTATGAGCCCATGTGCTGTGCATTCGCTGTAGTGCCGGAGACGAAGAGTTATTATGACGAATCCATCCGGCTGTACGGTCCACCATCTGACTATTAATCAGCGTAATGATAGAAGTTCATCAGGCAGGGCCGATCGCAGCCACTCGTGGCATTTATGGTACGGTCATTCGAATGGGCCATATTTGACAGCAGTCAACCCCATACTAGAGGACATGTCAACAAAGAATAATAGACCTTATGTCATAGCATTAACATGATTTTGACAGCTGTCGAATATGTCTTTTTCGAATGACCGTTCTATAGTCGTGATATGAAAGTGTATGGTGCCGCGTTTGAGGGGTGCGACAGACGTTCGTGCGCCATTATACTTTCATATTACTACTACAGCCGCATCGGCCGCAAGTGTCAGTCGCTTGCACCTTAAAAACCATGGCAAAGATTTCAGAGAACCTACTATCCTTGTAACACTCGGCAAAATTTTATATTTCTGTCCTGCTCTAAGATGACGTCAAAGCTCCACTTGTCGCATATTTTTTTATAATAAATTTTGTTGCATGTTAGCGCACATCTTAAGCGCTTTTCTACCAAGTATTTCTTGTATCTGCATTGGGCTTCGAAATAAAGATTATAGCTATGAAACTGGAGTTTTGTTGTTGACAGACATACCTACACACACACACACACACACACACACACACACACACAAAACTGCATGCGGTTCCACCGTTCAAGTTTTTCTAAATAACAGAAGATAATTATATCCAGAAACAGGTAGACACACACGATGCTTTAGCATGTAGTATATACTCTCCTGATACCCAATTAAATCATCACAGTCGTCAGGTACTGGTGGTCGAGATCAAAGGAAGCCGCTTCTAATGGAGAGTGGAGATCCTGATACGTGTCACAGCCGAATAGGATAAAAAATATGAACTGACGAACCTGACGCATTTAAACGATTGATACGACGCAGGTTTAAAAAAAACATGTTTTTTTAGGTGAGGTTTGATGGTTTTATTAACGTTTTTTTTTTATCAATAACCAGCATTTTTCAAAATCGAAGCTTCTGACTCTAGTTTCTCCGCGGGAAGCTATGGAGCAATTGTAAGAAGGCATCACACGGTTAGTTATATTTGATTGATCGTGCATGAAATGTGTTTCTATTCTTTTAATATTGGCCAAAGATCCTAAAAAGTAGATTATTATAATAAACAAGTCTTTTATACAATCCGCGCTGACTACAACCAGTCACTTTGTGGTCACATTGGGAAGTATGACTTTGTTGTATAGAGATTTTACTCCGATGTCTAGTGCGATTTTACTGCGATTACGCTGCGTTTTTACTGCGGTACTTTAGATTCAGCGATAAGGAGATGAACACTGTAACGACATCTAGGTTTCAGTTGAGGTTTATATCCATTGTTGCAAATTTCTTTGTAACCAGACATTTTGTATTCCTAGCTTCATCGCCAGCGTAGTTAATCTCTCCTGATAAGTTAATAAGCGGAAAATTATTTCCTAAGTTACTTTCATGATGCTAAGCAGCAAATTAAGTATTTACCAATATTTCACTATTTTCATATTACGGACAGAAAATTAAACATGCCGTTTCGTATCTAATCCTTAACAACTATTTATAAATTGATTGATTGATGAAAAACACGACCGATTCAACTATTATACTGCCAATTTTTTTGAAAATATTTTAACTAGTAATATTTTTTACACATTTTAGGTATATGACTTACATTGGTGGTTCGAGTGCTTGGAGGAAAGCTGGGGACGGAAGATCGAGTTGCTCGAAGTTCGAGTGTGTAACCGGACGTAAGCTTGACTATCTGTACTATCGCAGCACAGGAATCAATTTATACTGGTTCTTTTTAGTGCTTGTATGAAACGTCAGTAAAAGTTGGTCCCTTAAAAGTCGTACAAAGTTGTTGCAATAAAAACATCGTAACACAAGTAGGTATGTTCCGACAAGTATCGAGATAAGCAGAACTCTGTAAGAAGTGAATACTTTTATTAAAACCTTAGGATAGGGGAACTGTATTCTATGAATACTAAGGAGGTTCCGCGACTTACGCGGGAATCACACGTAACGTCAGTTGTTGCGTTATTTTAGCGCTGCGTCACGCATGTGTTAGGAAAATGCGAGTTTCCACCTTATTACTAAACATAATAACAAATAACGCATAAACGGAAGGTACGTGTGATCCCCACCTTACACTTCGTTGCTTATACATAATTCAGTGTGAACGGAGGCGTAACAAATTAGCATATTTTTCAATTTTGTTGCGGCTGTTCTCGAATGCCTTAGTACATAGCGATGGCGATGGTTGTCGTTTGAACGAATATGCAATTCAAAATACTAATTCTTATATGCTGGAAAAACAACTTTATCATTTCAATTCTTCAATAGAAAGAGCTTCCGGGCCGGAACGGGACGGAAGATGCGTTGCTCGAAGGAAAGAGCAAGAACAAAACTAGGTATAGTGTTTTGTTTTTACAAGCGTTGTTCTCGAACAAAATTCAAATACTACAAAATGGCGCGAAGCTGACTGGCTGGCAAATCGAAAGACAAGCCGCAAGATAGACAAACCCGAAAACGTTAGATGCAGACCGCAAATGTCGCATTTTTTAACACAGTATGGGGTGTCAAAACTAAATAATTGTTGTAAAATTTTGAACGTGTCGTGGCCTATGCACTGAAATTACAGGTCATATTCGATGTAGGCACATTGCATAGCCGGTTAGCCAATAAGATCCCATTATTAAACCGGCTACATCGATTTACTTCGGTAGATTTTTTTTTTGTAGCCTATAGTTTGATAAAATCGGGTACTGGCCATCTTTTGTAGGAAATATAAGTTGAAATAATTTTGCTGCTAAGAATAAAGTAGGTATAGGTAGGTATATTCTCAAGTCAGCAAAGATAATAAAAGTACACACACTGACACCATCCGAGACGCGAAACGAGGGTCAAGGGCTGCGAAGATATCAATCACATCTGTCTGCTTCTTGACTTACGCCCCGGCACGTAGATTTTTACCCAACTGCCTCAGAAGGAGGGTTATGTTTTTCGAGAGTATGTATGAATGTTTGTATGTATATAAGTGGACAAGAAAATTCTATTTCACGGGCTATAGCCCAAACGGATAGTTGGATTTTGTTATATGAAGTGTCGTTAGATTCGTCTCAGCAGCGCGAGTGACACATGACATAAATTCAAGATGGCGGATTTTTATCGCAAACAACTTTGGAACTACAGCGGTCGGGTTTTTGTGTTTTAATACATCAGCTTGTTTCTGTACCTATACTTAGGTAAAAGAACTTTGCCAAGGTATTATGTTTCGTACTAGCGATGCTAAAGATTGCCAGAGCAATCCTATACAGGGTTTAAAGGACAGCTTACCGGTACAGCTTACCGTTACAGGTACTGATAGAGTGTTGCATTTGCTATACATACTAGCACTATGATATTTTTTTGTACTATCGTACATCAATCTGCCAATTTGATTGATAAACTTGTACAGATTTTTCATACAAATAGGAACTTTCTAGACTCTCTCTCTTCGTGTGGAACACCGATACGTTCAACGACCCGATGAACCCTGGTGTCAGAGTTTTTGAACCGCCAGGAACCATCTTACTTTTCAGACAATCAGGTGGTTCAGCCTGCAATGTCCTAACCAGACTGGGAACAAACTCACAAAGTGAACAACTTTGTGAGTGACCTCAACGGGAATTGAACCCGGAACCTTCTGCATAGTCATACTAACCACTGCGCCACATCGGCTGTCAACTTTCCATTTTCTAGACTATAGATAGACTAGCTACTAGCTACTAACCTACCTACTAAGAATTACAGTATTAGTTGATCACTTTAAAGTTATTTCAAATATATTTATCAGAATTATAGATAGGTACTGTTACGTCACATTCATTGATAATTTCTGGCATAGTTACTAGTGTCGCTGTAAAAAAGGGTGCGAGGTCAAATCCTCGGATTGTGATTTGTTATTTTTTTGGGTTATTTATCTCAATATCTGATTTACGTACCATATAATGAATCACTACTGTGACAGGCTGACAGTCTGTCGCCTAAGATGGTAATACAGATGAAACCATCGAGTCCCTTATTTGCCTCTTACGACACCCACGGGAAAGAAATAGAGTGACATTATTCTGAGCCGACATCAAATGATGTCTACTACATAGTATCTATCCAAGTACTCAGAAACAGGTTTTTCCAAAGATCTAGTCTTGCTAGATATCACAGGTACCAATCAATGCCGTGCCGTGTGGTACCTGCTTAGAATAGCATCACCCCATATCTTTCCCGTGGGTATCGTAAGAAGTGACTAAGGAATTTTAGAGTTGATGTGTATTGCAATTTAAGGCAACAAGCTAACAACCTGTCATTGTGGTGACACACACACAGTCTTCTGAATTACTCTCAAACGTGGTGTAAATGGTCGTTTTTACAGCCGCTTACGCTCTCCCTACCCCGCAAGGGATATAGGCGTGATATACGGGGTGTAAGGGACGGTGTACTGAAAACTTTGCAGGCGTGATCAGACCATGAAAATAAACAACTTTTACTATGGAGCCAATGGTGGGAAAGGAAAAAAAAAATGTTGACTTCCCATACAGAGTCCACCAGCTGATCGCAAATTTGCATGGAAGATCGTAAAAATTTTCTCGTTTCCCGCCATTGGCTCCATAGTAAAAGTTGTTAAGTTTCATGGACTGATCACGCCTGCAATGTTTTTGGTACACCGTCCCTTGCACCCTGTATGTACGTATGTATGTACCAATCAATCAAATTACAAAAATACTTTCGTTAAAACACAATCCATGTTCATTTTCATGCAGTTTCCGTGCAACATTCAGAGTGACATGTTAAGCCTAATGCATATTGTAAAGCTTTTAGTATTGTCAGCTCAGCAGTAGTTTGAGCTTTTGAGCTACTTTTGAGAAACCAACAACATATTCTAGTTTTTTATACTGTTACTAAGAGAATCGAGTATATAGTCTAAGCGGGTACGGTCAAAAATCACCCGGAAGCTGTTTTGCCGGCACAGTTGATGCCGCTTTGCTCAGTGATACTAGGGACCATTGTGAATGATTCCATCCGAGGAAATGAAAAATCCATCCACTGGATTTCAAGATGGCCGACCTTCGTTTTTTTGTATGGCACTAAAAAACTAATTCTTCTGGAGCCCATCGTGTGGGGTATCAAATGAAAGCGCTACACGAGACAATTTCAAAAATATATCGCTGTAATACATTTCAGTTACCCTTTTAGAAAAAAATCAAGTTACGTTTTTAAAAGTAGTCAAAACATGCCAAGTTTGAGGTCCAGTAGGTACAAAATGGCTGACATAAAGTTTGTTAAAAGTATGCCAAATGATCCACCATATCCTTAACTCTAACGTGACGAAAGGAATTTCGAAAATAATAAGATTTAATGTATATTTTGCAATGGCTACTTTCCATTGCAAAATATAAATTGGGAACTGCGGTAGGTTAGTAAGAACTGCTTGTGCGCCTCCATAAATGTTTAAGATGAAATTCTTCTCATGATTGCTTTTACACTTAAAGCTAGATTATGATGTGCCGGATCATTATATTATTTATATAAACGCCGGATTATTTATATAAACGACCTTTGCAGTATGGATCTAAAACACGCAATACTGTTCTGTTACGCCGATGACACTGCCATTGTCTTCACTGGACAGTCCTGGTCGAAACTCCAGGAGAATGCAGAGCAGGGTTTGATAAGGGTAGCTAGATGGCTAAGAAATAATCTCCTCACGCTAAATACCAGCAAAACGAACTACATTTGTTTTAGCATTTATAACCGGACTCAGTTGCCCAGCGATTTCAGCATTAAAATTCACTCCTGTGATAAACATACAAACTGCGACTGCCCAACCATCGACAGAACTGTCCACACTAAATATCTTGGTGTGTTGCTTGACCAGAATCTGTCTTGGTACCCACATTTAGAATATGTAGCAAGTAGACTGCGCAAATTAATCTGGATCTTCAAGACCCTAAGACATGTGTTACCGAGATATAGCGCTGGAACAAAAAATAGCACAAGAAACCTAATAAACGAAATCTACACAGCCTTAGCACAATCAGTTCTGATCTACTGCATACCTGCATGGGGAGGAGCAGCAAAAACGCGTTTTCTCGCAGTCGAAAGAGCACAGCGTGCATTGATAAAAGTGATGTATTTTAAAAAGAGAAGATTTTCCACTGAATCCCTATACCAGATCAGCAATCTTTTATCGGTTAGGAAACTTTATATAATTCAATCGGTTTTGAAACTACATAAAACATTGCCATACGATTCTAAGTCAAAAAGTGAAAAAAGGAGGAAACCCGACGTAGCTCCAGTGTCCCGAACAAAAAAGGTGTTTGCGAACAGGCAATATTATAAACTGTCTGCTGTGCTATACAACAAACTAAATAAAGAGTTGGATATACACAAACATCTATTACACAATTGTAAAAAGCTGCTTAACGACTGGTTATTGCCTAAATCTTACCTAGACACGGAGAACCTACTAAAACGCGCACCACAATGACATACATAAACACACACCCACACACACACACACACACACACACACACACACACACACACACACACACACACACACACACACACAAAGTTAGATTATCCTATCTAACTTTAATTACTTACCTATTTTATTTGGTTTTTACTGTATATTTTTAAGTTTTTTCTGTTCTGTCTTTAGTTAATTTTTAAAGAAAATCGTTCTTACCTATAGTTTAAAAATACCTACGGAAGAGTGGATCCTCCTGGCACAGGCATTGTTATAGCTTTAACTGAAAATTGTAAGAATGAAATAAACATATTTTATTATTTATTTATTTTTATTTTTTATTTTTTATCATTTTGAATCTGCGGACACGGTTGTGCCCCCGCCAAGTAGAATAAAAAGCGGATTTGCCATAGGTATCATGTTGCTCTACTCATGAGTGCTATCTCACTTTAGTAGGCCTGCTGCAAGAAAAATTCTTGTTAGAAATAAGTAGTGCCTGCTGTGTCGTTTTTATATTTGTACTTTTCCTGTATTTGTTTTTGTGTACAATAAATGATTAAATTAAATAAAAATGTTTCTCTCGAAACAGTTTAGGCCAATTTCGACACCCGAACAACGATATTTTGGATAACATTTAAAACCTATGTTTAAAGGACCTAAACAATCATTAAATAAACATTGAATATTTCAAAAATTAATTCAATTCCCTTGAATCTGTTACTCATTCGACCGACCATAAAACTTCTAAAAGCACTTTTATATGACATGTACGAATATGAATGAAGTGAGATCAAAAAAGCCTTATGTAAATATACAAGGTGTTCCAAAGGAAATACATTAAATTGGAGACGTTGTGTAGACCATTGTACTGAACAGTTTCCATTATGGCACCAAGTTTGAATTCTTAACAATTAAAAAGTTAAAATTTTCATACAAACTAAATGCCTAAATTTACTACAACCATTATGTATTACCCCTTATCCAAGATTGCAACCTTGCATTTTTAACTTGTTGGATTTGAATCTTCGAAAAAGTTTGGAACATGGTTGTCTATGTTTTAAATTTAAACGAAAACTTAAGATAAAATATCTCTTTCTTGGTGTCAACTTTATTTTATTGCCGCCTCAAACTAAAAACTTCTTTTGACTTAGAGCACCCATAGAGACGCAAAGACAAAGGGCCAATCAGAGAACCCAGTAGAGTCTGTAGTGTCAGTTGTGTCAGTCAGTTTTTGACGAACATGACATTTGACCTGGTCTACGCCACAACTGTTGCCTTGGCAACTAAATTACCGCCAAAACCGTTGCCTTGGCAACAGTTGTGGCGGTTATTTCTAAAGTTTTTCCAAGATGGCAACATGACATAAATAAAGGTCATAATCAATAAAGCTTCTTTCATAATGTGGGACTCAATTAAATTTAACAAATTTAAGTTGCTAATTACTTCTAAACGAGGCGTTTTCAAAACTTAGCCCCATAATGAAAATTATTCGGTACGATGGCCTACACAACGTCTCCAATTTAATGTATTTACATTGGAATACCTTGTATGAGATACCATCAAAACACAACTAAAAAAAAAGGCGAGTCTCACCACTCATTACATCTACCGCAAAAAAATTAGACTTTTTGTACATAAAATATTGACTTAGAGTACGGTCGTTCCAATAGGCTTTATTTGACAGCCCATTCTAAGAGACACATCATCAAAGAAAAATAACCTTATATCTCAAAGTTGACAAATATGGCCTATTTAAGCGACCGTAATTAAATAATTGCAAAAACAAATAATCATATACTTACTACTAGCAAGGCATATTTTGTTAAAGACAGCAAAGTCCGCCACTCCACCAGAAAAGTTGTGCAATCCACGACGTCGTCGGTACGAAATAACTGAAGCATCATTGTATTTCATATTTATACAGTAAACACTAACATGATTCTACAATTAAAACTGCAATGAATGCTGTTTCGCTGTAAATTTAAAATGGTAATCCTGTGTATTTACATAGAATCACATAGTTAATTGTTTTTTGTTATTCTTTAACTTAAGTATTAAATTCCATTTAGAGCTTTTATGTCTACTAAATGAAATATTTCAATTTTTATCCAACATATTGTCTCAACTTTGGCCGAAACTGCTTTAAGAGAAGTATGGTACGGCAAAGCCGCTTTTTACTCAACTTGGCGGGGGCACAACCGTGCCGGCAGATTGAAAATGATCAGGCACATCATAATTTAGCTTTAAGTGTAAAAGCAATCATGAGAAGAATTGCATCTTAATCATTTGTGGAGGCGCACAAGCAGTTCTTACTAACCTAATGCAGTTCCCAATGATCTACTTTCCATTGCAAAATATACATTAATTCTTATTATTTTCGAAATTCCTTTCGTCACGTTAGAGTTAAGGATATGGTGGATCATTTATCATACTTTTAACAAACTTTATGTCAGCCATTTTGTACCTACTGGACCTCAAACTTGGCATGTTTTGACTACTTTTAAAAATGTAACTTGATTTTTTTCTAAAAGGGCAACTGAAATGTATTACAGCGATATATTTTTGAAATTGTCTCGTGTAGCGCTTTCATTTGATACCCCACACGATGGGCTCCAGAAGAATTATTTTTTTAGTGCCATACAAAAAATCGAAGGTCCGCCATCTTGAAATCCAGTGGATGGATTTTTCATTTCCTCGGATGGAATCATTCACAATGGTCCCTAGTATCACTGAGCAAAGCGGCATCAACTGTGCCGGCAAAACAGTATTTTTTTGCTAAGGACCATGACTAATAAGCTGATAATATGTTGAACTATTATTTAATTACTATCACTACAGTATGGCCGTTCGAATAGACAGCTGTCAAAATTATGTTATGTCAATTAATGTATGACATAGGGTCTACTTTTCTTTGTTGACATGTCTTCCAGTTTGACACCTCTAAAATATGGGCTATGAAAAGGTTGCATAGCGGGTACCAGTCCCGCTATGCAACCTTTTCCTAGCATACCGGTTCTAAGGGATTCAAACGGCGTACTTCAGTAGTGTTAATAATGAAAAGGCCAGGAATACTTTACACTATATGGCACGACTTTATTCTCCCAACTCCTAATACAGAATGTCAGAGGGTACCGTTACATTTTTAAACTTTGACAATAATTAAGTTCACTACAACACCGCATATTAGTCTGGCACTGTATTTCGAACCATACTTGGACCAACGTTGCCTGGTCAACTCGATAGTGGTATCTTTGTCAGCTAACAAACTAATGAAAGAAATAGAATATGTTGGCCCATCGTACGAGGAAATATAGTACCACTCCTACCGGACATTATTATTTTATTATAGCAACACTTGTGTCACATGTCATCATTGTTTACGTTATTCACAAAATAAACAGAGACTTTTACAATTAGAGAACATAAATCCAACAGTGTTAAAATTAATAACTAACAGTAGGTACATCATCTAATATACGCTGGTAGGGTTATTCTTAGTAGGTAACTGTATGAAAAACCAAAATAACTTCATCCTATAAATGGGTAGCTTGATGTTAGTGGCGGTTACCGAATTTTGAACAATAGCTTACAAAAGGAAAGTATGTCGTAAATATTTGCCGTAAATACGTACTTATCGCCCAAAATTTTATGGTGCCGTAAAATAAACACACTTTTGTTGATGTTTGATTTAAATATATTTTATAGTGATTTTAGCTGGTGGATACATCAGCAACACATCAACCTAAAAGAGATCTATTTAGACTGGTTATTCTTAGTAACTGTATGAAAAACCAGTATAGGTTGATCACTTCAAGGGGTAGGTTGAAGAGCTGCTTAGATCATAGCAGAGTCCTAGCGCTACTTACTACCAGTATACTACCGATTTTTCCATACATTCACTGAGATCGACAGCCGATGTGGCGCAGTGGTTGTATGCCTGCCTGCCACGCAAAGGTTCCGGGTTCAATTCCCGGTGGGGTCACTCACAAAGTTAATATTTATCACTTTGTGAATTTGTTCCCAGTCTGGTTAGGACATTGCAGGCTGAACCACCTGATTGTCCGCAAGTAAGATGGTTCCGTGCTTCGGATGGGCACGTTAAGCCGTCGGTCCCGGTTGCTGTCTATGATGGCGGTCGTTACACAACCATGTCAGAGGCCTGCTGCTTGCAGTAGGCGGTTGAAAAACTCTGACACCAGGGTTCATCGGGTCTTTGAACGACTTGGTGTCCCACACGAAAAAAAAAAAAAAAAAAGAAAGAAGACTGAGATCGATAATTAATAAGTTACCATACCATAGCCACAACAGTCCACTGCTGGACGTAGGCCTCCCCCTATCGAGAGCTATTGCCATACTCACCACGCTTGGCAGGCGGATTGGCGAACGCAGTGCAAGATGTTGCATTGACAGGGAACGCTGCTGCCCATTCCTTGGGTGATTATCCCTTAGTCGCTTTTTAACGACACCCACGGGTAGAATAAGGGTGATGCTATTGTAAGCCGAAATCACACAGTAAATAATAAGTTGCCCTGCTGCAAATTGTACTACTCAAAACATTCCAGCCATTCATAAATCTTCATCGTTCATAAAACGTGACAGGCTGGACAGCATATGCCGGAGAATAGTGGCTAAAATCCTGATGTCCCAACGTATGACATAGATCCCATTTTTGCAAAATGGTTGAAATATTCACAGGCCAGATCAGTTTTGGATGTGTAGAAAAATTGCTTTTTTTTGGTGGTGACTTAAAACCTATGCCAGCTGCTGCCTGCTGAGCTGCTGATGGCACCATATTTATAAATTGAGCTGAAAGTTTATATGCGTTTTGTACTTTCTAGGTTGCTATGTTTGAGATGTGTTATGTACCTACCTAGTTATATTTTGGTACTATGTCCTAAATTATCATCATGATTAAATCATCCTATAGCAATCTACCGTTGGATGTAGGAAGATCCAAAGGTAAGGATAACATAAGTTACATGTATTTCTTGTATTGTTTTATTATCTATTTATCACAGGATAAAGAAACTAAAAACGTTGAAAATAAAAGCGGCTATGTTTTGTATGGCTGTTCTGTTCTTTTTTCGAATGGAACACCAAGTCGTCCAACGACCCGACGAACCCTGGTGCTGTTGATTCTAGAAGATTCTGTAGAATCTCATCAAATAAACTGTAAGCATTTCCTTGCAATATGATTGGTCTTCAACAACAGACTGGTTGCTTTTGCAGCATTAATTCTGTGAAATTATGAACGCTTTCTGTTACAGACAGCTTCAACAAGCTTGCCAGTTCATAAAGTAAGCTATGAGGGGAAAATTACCAACTCTACGTCCATTCTGTTTTATGGAGAAGTGATAGGTACCCACACAGTTTACAATATTTTTTTCTTCCTTAAAATTGAAATCCCGTGGTTTCTTAGACCGACTTATACCCCTCGAGGTGATTTGATGCAGAATATTATTTTATAGAATTAAAGATAAAGATCGGCAGCTATTGATTTTAGTGGCTACAGGTAGCAAGCAACTCAACAGTTTAGGTTATTAACAAATGAGCGAACCTTTTGTAGACCTCTTTTTAGTCTTATTTAGTCACAGGAGCAGGTCGCGCAGAAGATTAATTTATAACATTACAATACATATCGGCGGCGGATGGGTTTGTGAATAGATCAATGAGAGGGCATTGTGTACAGGACGTAGGTTGACAGTTCAAAGCCTTTGTACAGTTGAAGCAGGTTGTAGGACAACAATTATACATGTAGGGACTTGGGGCAAATTAAGGGGCAAATTCGCAAATTCCAACTATTTATAGTGTGGACCTCTATGCCTCTATGGAAAGCCATGACTTTGTTGCACAAAACCCAGAATTAGTGGGAACACCGTTTAGAAATACATAGTATACAAATATACACTTATACAGGGTGTTTGGAAAATGTTAAGCGTGTTCAAACTTTTTATAAAAAATATAAGAAATTACTTTTTTGTACTTGACTAGATTGTTCAACTCTACAACAAGGCACGCTATACAGACAATCACACACTCTTGTTTTACTGTTTTGATATTTTTATACTTTGAGATTGTTGACAGTATCAACCCTAGCTATGTAACAAGTGACAATCGTGAAAATCCTAAATAGATTAGAGTGAACCTTTTGTGGACTCTCTATTTTATGCCAATGTCGTGCAGAAGATTAATTTATAACATTACAATACAGATCGGCAGCGGATGGGTTTGTGAATAGATCAATGAGTGAGCATTGTGTACCGGACGTAGGTTGACAGTTCCAAGCCTTTATAGGTTGGAGCAGGTTGTAGGACAATAATTATAATACATGAACGAACATAGGGCAAATTCTACCTATTTGTAATCGACAGCGACTGACCTTAGTGGCTACTGTAGCAAGCAACGCTGAACTTTTGTTTTTTGTTCAACTGGGTCACAGGAACAGAAGTGTGTTTGTTAGTGAGTGTGTGTGTGTGTGTGTGTGTTTGTCTGTGTGTGTGTGTGTTTATGTGCTTTGACCCCAATATCGTGCAGAAAATTAATTTAATTATAACATTACAATACAGATCAGCAGCGGATGGGTTTGTGAATAGATCAATGAGAGAGCATTGTGTACCGGACGTAGGTTGACAGTTCAAAGCCTTTGCACAGTTGAAGCAGGGTGTAGGACAATAATTATACATGAAGGGACTTGGGGCAATTAAGATAATTTTACATTTTTATAGTGTGGGTCTATATGCCACTATGGAAATCCACAACTTTGTTGCATAAATCCCAGAATTAGTGGGAACATCGTTTAGAAATAGTATACAACATACAGGGTGTTTGGGAAATGTTAAGCGTGTTCAAACTTTCTATAAAAATTAAAAGTGTTTTTTTACTAGATTGCTCAACTCTACAACATGGCACGCTATACACACCACTCATTTTACTGTCTTGATATTTTTATAGTTAGGTACTTTGAGATTGTTGACAGTAGCAAACCAGTCTATGTAACAAAATGACAATCGCAAAAATCCTAGTTCAATTCAATTTCTTGTTTTGGTGTGTTTTTGTTTTGATTTCACCAGTGTCTTGTTTTGTTAGGTATATTTTTTGTTCGTTTTTTTATTTTTATTTTTGGCGCTGATCTCTTATACTGTGGTTTTGCCAGTGCAAAAATCCTAGATAGGTTAGAGTGAACCTTCTGTAAACTCTCTATTTGTGTCCCAATGTCGTGCAGAAGATTAATTTATAACATTACAGTACAGATCGGCAGCGGATGGGTTTGTGAATAGATCAATGAGTGAGCATTGTGTACCGGACGTAGGTTGACAGTTCAAAGCCTTTGTACAGTTGAAGCAGGTTGTAGGACAATAATTATACATGAAGAGACTTGGGGCAAATTCCGCCTGTTTGTAATTGACTGCAATTGACTTTTGGGGCTACAGTAGCAAGCAACGATAGACTTTAAAACATTGTAGATTAAAATTTGCGAAATTAAAATATCTGAAAACCTTTTTTTTTGCTACTTGGTCACAAGAGCAGGTCATGTGGAAGATTAATTAAAAATATTACAATACAGATTGGCAGCGTCTGATGTTAGTGGCTTTAAAAGGATATTGAACCTTCTGTAAACTTCTTTTTGGGCTACTTGGTCACAGAAACTGGTCACGCGTGCGTCTCTCTCTCTCTCTCTCTCTCTCTCTCTCTCTCTCTCTCTCTCTCTATGTGTGTATGTGTGTGTTAATATTGTAGGGGATTAATTTTATAACATTACAGTACAGATCGGCAGCGGATGGGTTTGTGAATAGATCAATGAGAGAACATTGTGTACCGGACGTAGGTTGACAGTTCAAAGCCTTTGTACAGTTGGAGCAGGTTGTAGGACAATAATTATACATGAAGGGACTTGGGGGAAATTTCACCTGCTTGTAATAGACAGCAAGCGACTGACTTTACAGTAGCTAGCAACGCTGAATGTAGTATTAAAATAAAATAATACAGGAGTAGTTTACAACATGACACGTTTATTCTCCAGAGTCCTAATACAGAATGTCAAGAGGGTACCGTTACATTTTTAAACTTTGAGAATTATTAAACTTTACTAAATCGCCGCGTATTCGATTGGTACTGCGTTTCAATTCATATTTGGATAAGGTTGTGTAGTCAACTTGATAGTGCTATCTTTGTTTGTTAATAAACAAACCGAAGGGATTGATCATGTTTGTCCGTCATACGACGAGACACAGTACCATTCCTTTTCAACATGTTATTTAAAAATTGCAACAATTGAATGTACAATCAACAGTTTAAAAATCAATAACTAACACTCGGCCATCCTGAATCTTAATTACGCCTCGTAAATGTTACACTTTTTGTTACGCTAATCTCAACCTTTCAAATTAAAACAATTACAACAATATTATTATCAGAAAAATTTACAACAATCTTAATGTTCAAAATATTTTTAGAAGAATCATCTATATTAATATTCAAAATACTTTCAGCAATTCTAATATTCAGAATATTCATAACAGTCTTAATATTCAAAACATTTTTTAACAATCCTAATATTCAAAACATTTCTTTAACAATCTTAATTTCAATATTATTTACAACAGTCTTGACACAGTATAAATATTTTCATCCAAATATTTAAAATTTTACTACTCGCAAAAATATTATTTTGTAAAACATGCAAACATATAATTTTGTAAAACATTACTGAGCGAATTACTCAATTACTCGGCCATTCCTGATAGTGACACATTGCGTCCTCGTAATATAGATACAAGAATATTATTTTTATTTTAACTACTCATGACTTAGGTGCGTACTGAAGTGTATGTTTTTTTTTTATATTGTACTCAAAATAATTAAATTTTTAATTATATAACTTATTATTGCATATTATTGTAAATAATCTTATTCTATATATTTTAAAACATGAGAATGAAATTAACTGGTCTTAACCACTCAAAAATTCTGAGAAACGAGTTCAGAAAAATAATAATAATAGTTTATTTTTAATAACTAGCTCGAGGACAATACTGAATCAATCAATCCTCAAAAGGCACCTGGAATCTAGTCCAGAAATATTAAGATTCTACAAACTAAAATTGTGTTATAACATAAAAAGCTTAAATATTAGTAAGATTATTTCACTAATGACAAAGAAGCATGTCGTGACCTTCCAGTGCAGCACAAGAAAACGCACTTGTTATTATTTCCAAATCGGGACCTACAATGAGTTTACAATTGACATACCTATATTTATGTTATGACTTAATATACCTACTCATTGTTACATTCTCTCTCATTGACATTTAAAAAGTGTTCTTTGTGAATCTACTTGGAAATAACAAATTAACTCTTTCTGTATCTGTGTATCTACTTTACAAAGCATATTTTGTAAAAAATATTATATATATCTTGTTATCCATCTGTACTAGATTTATTTTTATATACGTTTTCGGAGTAGCTGATAAACATGTTTTAAATGTCATATTTCGATAAAAACAAATGTGAAAATGTCTCAACCCATTCATTACTGTTTGAAATTATGTTAGCAAATGAATCATACATATTTCTTCAAAACAATATTAATCTCATTGATTCATGTAATATAGTTCATATTATTATATTCATTGTTAAACCTATTCATATGTTCTTTCATTAGCATTACACAGATGATGCTGCTATAAAAATATTTTAATTGATAAACAACATACTTAATTAAGTACAAATATCTGTAGTATTTAGGAAATATTATCAAAATTCAAGTTAATCAAATCTAATAACAACTTTTATTCATGGTCAACTCAGGCTCACACCGTCTCAAACTCATTCATCTCTTACATGTTATTCTTAATGATTTTAGACTTTATTTAACTACTAAGAGTAACAGTATCCCACAACTGCCATCGAATTATAATGTAGACATTGTGGAACATATCCGTTGTGATTGTGGGACAAACCCTTTATTAATGTGGGACAAACCCTGTTTTCAATGTTACAAACTCGATGGGATGAACCCGTGATTTTAACTTAAATGCACACTGGTTGTTATGCCTTATTTGAATAAGTATCAGATTATGATTGTATTTATATATTGTATCTTATATTGTTTATATATTGTTAAAGATTATAAAATCTTTCTTGATTTCATGTTGTATTTTTATAATCTTTCTTGGATGTCTTGTAATTGTTATAACATAAGGACAAAATTTGAATTACCCACATTTTTTTAGTCACTTTATTTATACTACAAAGACTAAATCTGGATTATAAATTTTGAATCTGAATTTCATTTACTTTTGTTAAGCTGTTCATCAAACATTTTATAAAAATTGCGAAAAAATATATCTTTTTACTTAAATTTCAATTAATAATTGTGTTGTATATTCGGAAAACAAATAGTTTTTTTCACATATATTTTTATTTATCTCATTTTTTAACTATGTTATTATTTTTCAATTTATTACACACCACTTTATTCACTTACTTTTGAATTTAAACTTAGTTTCGGTTTATTTGAAAAATTATTACTTAATTATATATTATTTTCTGATGTCTAATTTTCTTTGGGACATACTGGTCATTTTATTTTATTTTAATTTAATTTATTTTTCTTACTTTTTATTTTTATATTATACAACCCTGTTTTGTTGTAATACACTACACCCACTTTTATTACTAGGCGAACATAATTTTTACTATGGATGGGACAAACCCTTTTTCATTGTGGACATACCCGTTTATCATTGTGGACAAACCCTTTATGATTATGAGACACACCCGTTATGATTTTGGGACACTACCCTTTTTTACAGTGGACAAACCCGGGTTCAGCATTTAACGACCGCCGTCTGTAGTCGGGACCGACAGCTTCACGTGCCCTTCGAAAGCACGGGACCGACGGCTTAACGTGCCCTCCGAAAGCACGATAGAAAAACATACCCTTTTCGATACAAAAATTTACATAGTTGGTTACACATCTGTTTTTGTATTAATTTTATCACAATATGATAAACAACTTCTATTTTTGACACTTTGTCACGCCAAAATTGCTGAACTTTATTAACTTTGCTTACTCATTTAACTGATACTCGTTTACCTGTTTACTTGTTAACTTACTTTAAAAATACTTTCGTTTACCTAACATTACGTAATATTACCATATTGATATCAAATATTCAAATGTCCACTTATACCAAAATAATTATCGATGGTCTCCTTTCCATTACATCGGTCGCTGAACGTTGGCGATGCAAAATTCCATTTCTTGTCTTTGCCGTTATATGATGGCTCACTCCAACCAATGTCGCAACATGTAAACAAAAATAACATTGGAAATTTAATAAATTTATATTAAGAACATAATGCATTTTTCTTGTGCTACCTACCTACCTACACATGTGGTTCAAAGAAAATTAGCAAGAAAAGATAAAAATAAAATTAGATCAACTGACATATTGATACCGCGGCCAGATGCCTACTACAAGATGACTGTGCATTAGATTCTCGACACAAAACTAATTAAGTATTCGACTAATGCAAGCACCATAGTTATCATCAGAACTGGTTTACGCACCTGTCATTCAAATAGTTTCGCGAGATGACCTTCATAATGCAATGTGTCAGTTGCAAAGTCCCAAAGCCGACCGTCCAGGAATCCGTATCTGCCGCCACCTTTCACCAGCCGATCATCACCTCAATAGATCGATATATTTTGCCAGGGCCCGCCGGCGATACACCAAGAAGTAGAAAAAAAAATGTATTAGAATTATTACTGATACCGTGTGATACCGGCTTAGACTAGCATCACGCCATTTTACTCAAAGCGGGGCCGTAAAAATCGACTATAGCATTAAACAAACTCCATTTTATATTACAATTTGGGCAATAGAATGCAAAATTTTCTGAAATTACACTCAAATATTGTCTGAAGTCACAAATCTTGAACGACCATTTCCATCGCCGATCACGTCCTGCCAACCCGTAATGGACTAAGGCATGATACTAAAATATTTTGAAATATCAGAATGTAGGTAATCTTTTAATGTGATCACTTATCAGCCAACGGTAGATAGGTACATATAATTATTATTATTAACTTTCAGACGTACCTCTTTGAATCATGGTCACAGTGGGAGCTCTAATGTGCACCAGAAACAGTCCAGGACGATCCATGACGTCGTTTTTCCACTATTCACTTCTCGTTCGTCATATGACTCCATAATATTTTTCACCTGGTGCAGGCGCCTCACTAAGCGCAAAATTAGCGGCGACTTTATGGCTTGAACTTGAAATAGCACGCGGAAAATTCGAAAAGCACTTCTGAAGTATTAAAATAAAATAATACAGGAGTAGTTTACAACATGACACGTTTATTCTCCATTCTCCAGAGTCCTAATACAGAATGTCAAGAGGGTACCGTTACATTTTTAAACTTTGAGAATTATTAAACTTTACTACATCGCCGCGTATTCGATTGGTACTGCGTTTCGATTCATATTTGGATAAGGTTGTGTAGTCAACTTGATAGTGCTATCTTTGTTTGTTAATAAACAAACCGAAGGGATTGATCATGTTTGTCCGTCATACGACGAGACACAGTACCATTCCTTTTCAACATGTTATTTAAAAATTGCAACAATTGAATGTACAATCAACAGTTTAAAAATCAATAACTAACAGTAGAAAATTATAGATTCAAATTAGCGAATAAATCAAATCTCTTTTTTGCTACTTGGTCATAGAGCAGGTTGTGCAGAAGATTAAATTAAAATATAACAATACAGATCGACAGCGACGGATTGTAGTAGCTCCTGTAGCAGGCAATCCTGAAGTTTAGGTTATTATAACTGGCGAAGATAATATATCCGGAATTGGGCAACATTGTGGTTGATATCCTGCTCAGTTGGAATTTTGTGCTACTTGGTCACAAGAACAGGTTGCGTGTGCGTGTGTATGAGAGAGTGTGTGTTTGTGTGTGTGTGTGTGTGTTTGTGTGTGTGTGTGTGTGTGTGTGTGTGTGTGTGAATGTGTGTGTGTGTGTGTGTGCGCGTGTGTATGCGAGTGTGTGTTCGAGTGAGTGTGTGTGTGTTGATGTCGTAGGGCACCCCAATATCGTGCAGAAGATTAATTTATAACATTACAATACAGATCGGCAGCGGATGGGTTTGTGAATAGATCAATGAGAGAGCATTGTGTACCGGACGTAGGTTGACGGTTCAAAGCCTTTGTACGGTTGAAGCAGGTTGTAGGACAATAATAATACATGAAGGAAGGTACTTGAGACAAATTTCACCTGCTTGTAATAGATAGCGACTGACTTTACAGTAGTTAGCAACGCTGAACTGTAGAAAATTATAGATTTTAGTTAAGGTTATTATAACTGGCGCAGATAACATATCCGGACTTGCGCAACATTGTGGTTGACATCTTGATCAATTGTCATTTTGTGCTACTTGGTCACAAGAACAGGTTGTGTGTGTGTGTGTGTGTGCGTGTGCGCGTGTGTGTGTGTGTGTGTGTGTGTGTGTGTGTGTGTGTGTTGATATCGTAGGGCATCCCAATTTCGTGCAGAAGATTAATTTATAACATTACAATACAGGTCGGCAGCGACTGATTTTAATGGCTACAGAAGCAAGTAACACTGAAGTTTGAGCTATTTACAAAGTAGCGAGACTGAACCTTCTGTAAACCTTTTTTTTTGTGATATTTGGTCACAGGAGCAAGTCTTGTAAGAGATTAATTTATAACATTACAATACAGATCGGCAGCGGATGGGTTTGTGAATAGATCAATGAGAGAGCATTGTGTACCGGACGTAGGTTGACAGTTCAAAGCCTTTGTACAGTTGAAGCAGGTTGTAGGACAATATACATGAAGGGACTTGAGGCAAATTAAGAGGCAAATACGCAATTTTTTTTTTTTTTTTTTTATCTATGATGGGCTTACTCTTGACCCCAATCTTACCCTAGAGCAGAGATGGGATCTACGGTGGAGCGAGCTTGCCCAGAAGATGCCTATTCACTCTAGACTTAAAGAGATTCAGGTTATATGCACTCGGAAATACAGACGCAGGCAGGGAATTCCATTCTTTAGCCGTGCGCATAATGAAAGATGATTTGAAGCGCTTAGTGCGTAAATTCTAACTATTTATAGTGTGTACCTCTATGCCACTATGGAAATCCATGAGTTTGTTGCACAAAACCCAGAATAAGTCGAAACAACGTTTAGAACTATCCACCTAACCAAAAGAATGGTGGCGTGCTGTAGAGAGCGTAGTTATGAATGACTATTCCTAATTCCCGGTTCAACGATCTTAAAATCTCCGACAGTAACGAAAATCTGTTTATTTCAGTAGGTACAAATTTTTCAAGCAGCACTTGAATGAAACTCTCTATGAAAACTACATTTGAGACGTATCCTTACAGACAAAAATGCGTGAGATGTCTCTCCTTTGCCACTTCTATAATCCCTTCAAATATCCGCAGTCCCTATTTATTGTTAGGACCTTAGGGATTTTCCTACTTGGGGCAGAAATATACCCGTTCCATGATGAGTCCCAGTTGGTGTGAGTCACTTTGCAACATCGTATGAGTCAGGGTCAAAAGAAATGAGGGTTTCAATCTTGTCTAGGCCATTCCTTTATCTTTTTACTCTTATATCTAACCGCAATGGTTTTGAAGCCAAGCGTTGTGATTAATGATTATTAACAAAACAAAGAAATATGAGTTTTGTTTGATTGCCGTGTGATGCCGGCTTAGAATAGCTTCACCCAAATTCTACCCGCGGGTGTCATAAAAAGCGACTGAGGTATAGTTATTCAGGAAAAAGCAGCAGCTGTCCCTGCGATCACCAAATGTGCTGAGTCGAGTATGGCAATGCCTCAGATAGGGGAAGGCCTATGTCCAGCAGTAGACCGTTGTAGCTACTACTACTATAGCCACAACAGTCCACTTCTAGACCTGGGCCTCCCCAGTTGGAGGTTATTGCCATACTTACCATGCTTGGCAGGGAAAAAGTGTTATATATACTTATTCATAGGAAAAGCTGCAGCCCATTCCCTAACTTCATCCCTTAGTGGCTACTAATACGATATCAACCGGTAGAAATGGGGTGATGATATTCTGAGCCGGCACTACACGGCAACGGCATGGCTGTTGCGGCTGCGTAAATACATTATTAGAAAGTGGATCTAGAAGATGGTGCGTGTGTGTCTTACCTCAAGGTCGTAATGATCTCAACTATTAGATTTCACAAACCATACACATGTCGCCATCAATTTTGAAAATTCCAGATGTGAACCCAGGAGGCCTTTTCATGTATTCAAAATTCGAATCCCTGATCATCCCTGATCAAAGGATATGTCACGTTAAACCGCCGTTATCTTATTACGCGACCCTTGGTGGCGGATGCTGACTCAGCTAAATATTTGGATTTAAGTCCCAGGTAAATATTAAATTATCCTTGGATGAAACACGGCCTTATCTTGCCCGAACTATCCAAATCTTGTATACAATGTCTATTGGGTTACATTAGATTGACGCAGAAGGTTTCGGGTTAGATTCTCGGTGGGGAAATCACAAAGTAGATATTTATCATTTTGTGAATTCATTCTCAGTCCGGTCAGGATATTGCAGGCTGAACCGCCTGATTATTCGAAAAGTAAGATAATTCCGTGCTTCGAAGGGTCGGAGCTTCTTAAACCATCGGTCTCGGTTGCTGTCTATGATTATGATTATTTAGACGGCGGTCGTTTCGTAACACAAGAATGATAGAGGCCTTCTACTTGTAGTAGGCGGTTGTAGAACTCTGGCACCAAGGTTTTTGTGCATTTACCTACGTTATAAAAATGCGTTAGAAAAAAGCAAATTCATGTATTTACTTCTACCTATCGGTTAATGTCCACTAGCGCTGCGCATCGCACATCGCTGCGTCGACAGATACGTTTGTCAAACCATTTAATTTTGACATAAACCGAATTGGTAGAAGAATAAGTTCGAAATTGCGTTACGCAGCGCAAAAACAACTCACAAACGTAGGTATAATACATGTATTTATTTATCTTCTAAACATAGTTCTAACAAAAGCTGCCACGAATAAATATAAAGTTGAACATATGAAATCCGGAAAGCATTCCTATGCTCAGCTATCAATTTCTATTTTGAAATTGAATTTCAACGAGTAAGCTATCTGAGAGCGTATGAAAATACATTATTGCAAACGTGAGGTATTGACGTATTGGATAGACATGTTGAAAAAGGAGCTTTGCACACATAACGTCCGTTTGGACGTTATTTTGGCGCTGCGTTATCGCAGCGTTAAGAAAATGTGTTTGAGAGTCATTCAGAAGACTGTGTTTCACCATAGTGACCAGTTGTCAGTCTGTCGTCTAAAATTGCAATACACATCATCCCTCAAATCCCTTAGTCTCTTCTTACGGCACCCACGGGAAAGACATGGGATGATTGCTATTTAAGCCGTCACCACACGGCAATTGTATTGATTATTCAACTAAAAAATACAACCTACCTATAGGCAGTTTCTTGAACGTAAATGAGATAGAGGTAGGCTAGTGAATAAAGTTGTAAGTATAGGAGATGAAAAATCTTTTCAGGTATAATCACAATAGCCGTCAACTGCTCCGATATGTTCAATTTGTTACCATTATCCATTATCGTGTAATATCCTCGCCGAAAAACCTTACAAAATCTTGGTAGAACATTATTCATTCTATCCACATCATTTTCAACCTTCCAAAAATATACCATGTAGTGTAAGAGCAGAATGAGGTAACGTTTTTCCGGCTTAGCTTAGAAGCATGATAGGTCCGTTGACTATAAGAGATTTTTCAAGTTTTTGGTAAGATGATTGTGAATTTGAAAATTTCAGTTCATACTTTTCTTTATAGTTATACTAACTTATAGGTGTCCCAGAACAGAACCATAGAAATCGTATCAGTTCTTGGGCGGCAAAACGGCTACATATCGAGGCCAAAACTCTTTTTCTCTCTTTCCACAAAGAATTCAGTCAGAGGGAAATAGTAACTAGTATACGGATACATTTTCACACACAAAAGAGAGAAAATGTTTTCTTTTCTCTCTTTCCAAACAAGAGAGAGAAAGAGTTTAGTTGGAGAAAAAATGTATCTATATTTTAGTGTTTTCTAAAAGGGTAAAAAAGTATCCCACTTTTTTAAGCCTTCTGATAATTGTTATGATGACGAAAATAAAACCTTTGAAAATCTCTCCAGTGACCTATGCAACGAGTCTACAGGCTACAATTGTATAGGCGACAACCAGCTACGCAAAGTAGGTACATCGAATTTCGCTTGTAGAATTGTAGCCTGTAGTTGGATAAAGCAGTAAAACTCCATACTTCAATCTGAAATGCTTTTTGCTTTCCTTCCCAGTCTACTATACAAAGTACTCTCGCGGGCCTAAAAAATGATCTAGATTGCCGTCCATAACTCACGCTTTACTCCCCCGAGCAAAGGGTGAACGCACATTGGACAATAAAACTCAAGTGTTGCCATAAACAGTTACATAATCTTGGAAACTGGGTCTGGAACGGTTTATTCTCCGGGATTTTACGTGTGCAAAAAATTTTAAGCAATGGGCTAAATACCTGTCGCTATACCATAACAGCCACAACAGTCCACTGCTGGACATAGGCTTCCCCCTATCGTGGGGTATTGCCATACGCTTGGCAGGCGGATTGGCGAGCGCAGTGCAAGATGTTGTATTTACAGGGAACGCTACTGCCCATTCCCTGAATGATTATCCCTTAGTTGGTTTTTTTGACACCCACGCGTGGAATTGGGGTGATGCTATTTCAAACCGGCATCACCTGTCGTTGTAGTAATAGGTAATCAGCAGCACACCAATTTGCCTCTGTAAGGGATCCATGATAGTTTTTCTTAGAAGTTAATCTCTAACCGAAGGAAAATGAAATGCACCTGAGAGGTCACAATTTTTTTAAATGACCTTCAAATATTTGTTGGACTTGGCAATATCAACTATTATTTACGACCATTTATGTTCTGCCTGCTACGCAAAAGAAATTGGTGCGTTGTATGATATACTCCTCCGAGAAAAGGGTAACATTGGATAATAAAACTCAAGTTTTGTCATAAACAGTAAGGGACATAATCTGGGAAGCTGGGTCTGAATTGGTTTATTCCCAGGGGCTTTATGTGTATATGTCACATAGTAAATAATATCTATCATCAAGTTTAAACTTATTCTTTTCGTGTGGGACACCGAGTCGTTCAACGACCCGATGACCCCTGGTGTCAGAGTTTTCAACCGCCTACTACAAGTAGCAGGCCTCTGACATGATTGTGAAAAGACCGCCATTATAGACAGCAACCGGGACCGACGGCTTAACGTGCCCATCGGAAGCACGGAGTTTAAACTTACTATAATAGAATGCAAATACCCCCCTAATAGGGGGAGGCCCATGTTCAGCAGTGGATTTTATTGTGGCTGTTATAATGATGATGATATGACAATAGAATGCATCAGATATATCCATCTCAATCTTCTTCTTCTCTCGTGTCGATGACTCAAATAAATTTTGACCAGAAATTTGCCACGGCTTATAGAGTAATAAAATTGATAGAGTAATTTCTTCTAGGGTAACAAGAGAACATAGTTACACTGTCGTTAGTCAAACTACTCACAGGATTCGGTTAGTCGACTTGGAAGCCAGGAAAACTGAGTAAATGTATGCCCTCAGAGCAAGGAAAAGCTCAAGAGGGACTTTATAAACAACGGAATGAAACCCTGAAAAATTCGTTGCAATCAGCCAGGAAAATTGAGTGAATGTATGCCCTCAGAGCAAGGAAAAGCTCAAAAAGGACTTAATAACAAACGAAATGAAACCATGAAAAATTGGTTGCAATCCGACTTGGTGCGCGCTAAGACACATAAATAAAATCTCTAAAATATTGACTCCATATGAATTAGGAGGCACTGTTGTTGCTGAAGTGTTCTCTAAAGTACCGGTGAATATAATAATGTGAAAGCACATCCCACGTCCAATTGCAATGACTTTTGCACAGTTTCATTCAGACCTCATATTCCGCTATTTGAAATCTTGTCTGTGGTTCGGCGGAGTATTCATTTTGTATGCAGATTATGGCCATTTCTTTTCAAGTGTGAAAGTAATGACAGTTTAGTGTCGCTAGAATCATGCAATAGAAAATTATACGAGAATCGGGGTATGCTAATAAAAATCGTTTCATTGGGGTGTCGATGGCATGTCATTTGGATGGTTTTGGTAATTTCGTATTCTGTTAACAGTTTTTACTATGGAAAATCACAGTGAGTGGCAGTGGAATAACAGTTGAGTGTCGCTGGCATTACGGTGGCTAAAAAATAACAAACTTGAGGCCCTTGTTTTTCGTAAAAGTCCCTTTGAATTTTCCGCCTCTGAGACGGTGCTATATCAAGATGAACGCCCAAATCTGGGTCACACTTGATCTATGACAGAGCTATTACGCTCCTTAGGAGAACTGAGGAATTGGATGATATCTACATATACTTTAGTAGAATTAGGTACTATTATGCTTATGTGGACGTTCTTTTCAAGTTATGAGTACTTACGTTATAGCAATTAGTAGAAGTATAATACATTTTAACGGGTTTTTACTCACAGTAGGGTTATTTTGAGCACCCAATATTTCGGCGATGTTACAATATAACTACAAGAAAAGAAAATATCAGCTTGTAAGATAGTTTTCTTTCAGTTCTCGTTCAATTTAATCATGTTTGTTACCACAGTCCTGTTTACACAATTTTCCTAGCACTTTGTATTCTCTCCCAGAAGGAAACGCACTACTAAATCATGATGAAAGGAGGGAATCTGCAAAACTTGATGTATGACAATAGCTGGGACTCAGGGGTTGGGATAAATTGTCCAATAAGTTTTAGGCCTGGTTTGCCACTATGCTAGTTCGTCACATATAATAACGTAGTATAGGTATTTTATATCATTACCGGCTTGTTATGAATAACTGCAAAAGTAAAACAAAACATACATAAAGCATCGTATGCCTATACTTTACAGAGTGAATAATTTTGACATACAGGTTTTGAGAATATCTAAGTCGCGAACATTTTAAGGGGGCTCGTCCACACTAATTTATTAAATGCCTTTTCAACTTCATTCAGACAAAAAACATGTATGCGTATGTATAATAATTTTACTTACGACACGACTTTAGTTTTTCCTTACTTTACCTAAGTTATACAAATGAATACAAGCACCAGATTTCATCAGCTCATTTCTTGATTCGTTGTTCTAAATGACAGAAATAGAGGTTGTCAAAATTAAACTAAATATTACGAACCGGGACTCATTGTACGGCTTTTATTTTATGACTAACCGGGCCTCTGGTAAAACGGGACTGAGTCCCCAATAAACTCAGTCACAAACCTTCTGCGAAAAGGGACGCGAACGGCGTGCCTTGTATAGAAAATAATCTTTATGAAAACTTCGCTTATGAATAATCCGAATTTATTTTTAGAAATATGTTTCTTCTTTATTAGTCGCGAGTTAAGTTCACCGCATACGCTCCGCACAATATTGCGGTTTGTGATTTTGTTCGTGATATATAGCCATAGCCGTGCGATGCTGGCTCAGAATAGCAACATACCCGTGGATGTCGTAAGAAGCGAATAACGGATTTGAGAGTTAATTTGTATTGCAACATTAGGCGACACGCTTGCAACCTGTCACTATAGTGATACACAGTCTTTTAAATGACTCTCAAACTTTTGTCAGACGTCGTGTAAATGGCCGTTTTTTAAGGCCGTTTACGCTCTGCCTGCCCTGACAGGGATATGGGCGTGATATATGTATGTGTGCAAATAGCCATCATACATCGATCGGCAGTGGGAGCAAAATGCTTCGTTGAAATTAAATAACGTTACCTATTGTAAAAAAAAAAATCCAAAATATGTCTATTCTATGTATATTAAGTTTTTGCTGTAACGCGAAGAATACTTACTAAATAATAGCTACCCACTGTAATATGTTTGCTTACTAAACTGTTACCTTCATGTTTTACATAAAGACCAGAGTTTGAAGAAAAATACAATCTAAAAATGTGTAAAACTGTATAAGAAAACCCATTTTACTAAAAAAAACTGTGATATCCTAATACCGAATAACTTTTTATTTAAAGGTAAGGCAATCCTTGCTATAGTCCAGGTTGAAAAACAGGGAATAAAGAGATCCCAAGTGCTCATCATACCAAGTTATCCCAAAAAATGCTGTTTACATTTTTGAAGGCCTTTTACAACATTTTCTCAACGATAAGTGCTCTTTGCATATAAATGAAATCTGTAATCAGGTTATTAGGTAAAGAAAAAATTATAAAAAAAATATATGAACGAAGCAAGTGGTTCACAATTTCGCCGCCTGGGCTAGAGCCTCCGTGGTGTAGCGGTCAAACACGTCTGACCCGGCTTGTCAGAAGACGTGGGTTCGAATCCCATCGGTGGCGTGATTTTTTTCCGCTTGCTTCGTTTGTATTAACTTTGTAACCAAAAAGTTAATAGGTAAAGAAAAGGCGTTATTACTGGGTCCAAACAAGTCATTCGCCTACTTTAAATCCCACATGAGAAAATATAATTAACCAATTACAAGCAAACAATGCGGCGTGTCAATGAATCATAGACCATTTAATTAACTGAAAACGGAGAATTTGAAATTCTAATTTTATAAATGTTTGGCACCAGTACCGAACCACAAAGCCCAAATTAAATTAGCTTGAATATTCAACCCTATTACGCAACGATTGTTATTTAATTTCAGGGTGTTACCATGTATGTTAATTGTGTTGAAAAGATGAATAGCACTCATTTGAAATACTTTGCATAAATTTACGGGGTGTATATGTGTAAGACGTGGCGATAACGACCGTACTTTTACGGTCGTTGACGCTCTGCCTACCCCGCAAGGGATAAAGGCGTGATGTATGTATGTATGTATGTATGTAAAGATAGCTCTCAGAATAAAGGGGTGCATGCAGACCATGAAACTGAACAACTTTGATGAAACATAATGCCATGTCAGGAAACGTATGATTACTTTACATTTTGTATGATTAGGGCGGGCAACAAACAAACTTTTCGAAATGATAAGGGTTTTAAATAGATTACGAAACCCTAAAAACGCAGTCAAGAGCGGCGCCATTGGTTCCTCAGTTAGCTTCCTCATTATATATACATACACAACATTAAGAAGTCCTATATCCCTTGCGGGGTAGGCAGAACGTAAACAGCTGTAGAAAACGGCAAAATTTACACTACGTCTGGCAAAAGTTTGAGTTATTCTGAAGACTGCGTACCTATCACCATAGTCGAAGGTTGTCAGCCTGTCGCCTAAAATTGCAATTTATGAGGTGATATTATTCTAAGCTGTCACCACACGGACAAACGCTTTCAAACAGTTTGAGAAAATAAGGCATAGGAAGCCTCTACCGACTATCTCTTAAAATTTTCAAACTGCAATCAAGTTGAATTCTTTCAATTTGTTTTAAGCGTCTTTATTCTTCTAAGTATAATTCTGGGAGAAAATAACTATTTATCACCGTCAGTTGGCTGGCTTCGTTGAGAAACATAAAAAAAGAAACGATAAAGTCAAGACGTGATAGATGGTTGCAAAATCTTATCTGACTTTTATACGATCTGTATTGCAAGTGTATTAAATATTTTTTGATGTAGATAGAGTTTAGGTGACAGGCTGACAACCTGTCACTGTGGTGATGTGATACACATTCTTTTGAATGAATCTCAAAGTTTTGTCAGGCTTGGTGTAAATGGGCGACTTTTTCAGCCGTTTGAGCTCCATATAGGCGTGATGTATGTAGGTATTTATGTTACTTGCAATAGTCTTTTAACCTTAACCTTAACAGCCACAACAGTCCACTGCTGGACATGGGCCTCCCCCGTATTGGGGGGTATTGCCATACTCACCACGCTTGGCAGGCGGATTGGCGAGCGCAGTGCAAGATGTTTAATTCACAGGGAACGCTGCTGCCCATTCCCTGGATAATTATCCCTTGGTCGCTTTTTACGACACCCACGGGTAGAATTGGGGAGATGCTATTCTAGGCCGGCATCACATATAGTCTTTTATTAATATTCTTTTATCTATTAATAGTCTTTTATTATCGTTTAAATCGAAATTTACCTATGATCGTAAAAGATGGTAAAAGTACTTGTTCGCCGCTTAGTTCCGAATTACCTGACACGACACGTTACATATTTTCATGTTACAATACGATTTGGCTTGAGGTACCTACTACCTAGCACTTTTGTCTGGCCGCCTGCCAGACATCAAACTTTCTTTGTGGGTTTCCCATTGTAGGCAGATTTACTGCCAGCCGCCACCATAATGGTTGACTATTGTCGGCGGATAATATAAGGTGTAAAAAAATCAACTGCAAATATTTTAAGAGGTGAACCAGCCCATGAAACTGAACAACTTTCCCCAAGGAACCTAGGTCGAAATGAGAAAAAAAATTTGACCCCCCATACAAATTGACTCGGTTAGCTGGTACATTTTGTACGGGAGGTCCAAAAACTTTTTTCGTATTTCGACCTATGTTCCTTAGGGAAAGTTGTTCAGTTTCACGGGCTGGTTCACCCCTTAAAATATAAGCAGTTAATTTTTTTACATACTGTATTCAGCCAAGATCTAGAAATTCTACATCTCATTTACGATACAAACCTGAGTGTTTGAAACTGCGTCCATGCGGACCATGGTGCGAATCTGCGAGGAATCGGTCTTATGAGTGTCTTACGACAACTCGGTATGAGTGTCTTCCTCTACGCTAAGGTCACTTTCTTACCTGAAGAGCTGAATCGAAAGCGTTACAATTGTCTACTTGTCTATGTTGCTAATAATACTTTTCGTCTTTTATTCTCCCTTTACTTTACTTTAGGTACTAATAACTGAACTATACTGCATATACTCCTGAGTGTGTTTGGATGTTAAATAATTTGCCGTAACAACGCTATCAATATCAATGAATACTTGGCCTAAAATAAAACTACGTACTCTACCCCAAAGCAAAATAAAACCGAACTACAAATGACAAACTTCGTCCGCCATTGAAAAACCCAACTCGTCAGAAAGTCAGTCACTCAAACTGCGAAATGGCGGGAAACCAAAATGAGCTTTTGTTCGAATTTCGAATGTAACTGTTGTTGAGAAGTTGAAACGTGTTAGCGGCCAGTGTGTGGCTGTGGAACAACTTTTTTTAATCTGCATTGAAAGCAACTTTGGCTTGTGAGTGCTAAAATTCCAGCCTTAAAATAGTTCTATGATTTGAATTTCAATATTGCACCGCAGTTGATTCAAATTATCGCGACGTGAAGTTTTGGAATAAATGGGCATCGGTGACATTTCTTTTTTCTGCTGAATGTAAGAAGTGAAATCGTGTAAGCAGCCAGTGTGTGCATCTAACTTTTATAAACTGCATTGAACTGCAACTTGGGATTTGGCTTGTGAGTGCCAAAATTCCAGCCAGATGCAAAAATAGTTTTAAACATTTTGTCTGTTGAATAAAATTGTTAGGCATTTTGTTTAGACAAAAGAATTCAGAAGTAAAATGTTGTAAATTATGCTATTTTCACTTAATAAGTTAGTAAATATTTATTCTCAAAAGTGAAAATAAAAGCACTTACACATTTAACATACTTACATATTATTTTAAAAGCACACATTAAACAGATCCAAAGAATCATGCCCACTCGAGTATGGATGTTCGTCTATTGCTTGCCTCACTACTTGCAGGCCTCGCCTCAAAGCCAAAGTTCAATATTTATAAAGTCTAATTATTGCTTAACATTTTGTGACTGAAAATAATTTAATTATGATAGGAGTTCTGAAGTTATTGAATGTTAAAGTTGGGTATCGGAAAAGACAAAAGTGCTGAAGTTTGGCCGTATGTCGAGTATTTCGTTCTAAAATCGTTATCGTTAGCTATACCGAAGCAAACAGAGCAAAAAAGGTTCACGCCCCAGTAAAATCTTTGGTAAAAATACCTAACGATAGAACGACCTTTAAAAATAAAGTTAGTTTCCCTGTTTTGTACAACAATTGCCATAGCTATTCTGCATTAGAATGAGGGATATTACACATTGCTTTAATTTTCATTTTGAGGCGAGACAATTTCTTAGACCAGATATGGGCATTCTCCTTTAGGCCAACAAAAGATATTAATAACAATTCAACAACAATTGGGAAAAATCTTAAAAAAATAACTTTTTTTAAGTCAGATCATACCTATGCTATGAATGCAAATAATTAAGGCCTTGTACACAAATTGGGCATGTAAAGCTCAACTCGAAGACGTAAAATAAGAAATCCATTTGGAGATATTTTGGTCTTTTATAGTATTTTCATGTTTTTAGTTCTAAAAAGTTAAAGATCACTTTTATTTTTGCAAAATTCTAAATAACCTTAATTTGACCTTTGTGATGTGCATACTGTGCAAAAAATTAAATGAAACTCTTTCGAGACGCCTATAACGAACTTCCTCCCCAATAAAAGTTTCCTACTCTTTGCTTCACCCTTGCTTGCTTCTGTCATGTCAGTTGGACGTTTGATGTAGTGTTGCAAAACTATCGATAGTACCTACTACTGAATACCAAATTTTAAAACACTTCTCGTGTTAGGTAAACGGAGGTCGCCTGCCTGCGGTGAAAATTTTGGAAGTTTTCCAAAAAAAAGTACCTACTACTATCGATAACACTGAATTTGCCAAAGACATTACAAACCTATGGACTGGCTGTACCCTCTGAATGTGCGTGAATACCTAAACAATGTTTGACTCACAAAATGGCGGATTTTTGTAGGTTGTAATCATTTTGGACCCAAAAATCGATATCGATAGTCGGTAACTGTCTACTGCCTAGTTGGGATAAGGGTAGGAAGATGTTGATGGTTTTGACGGGCATTATGCCTACGCTGTTGATATTTTTTGTGTAGGTACCTTACTACTGTATTATGCTTATGTTGTTGTGAATTTTCATAATACTTAACTGCTTTTTGTGTTTAGTAAATGAATTGTTAAAAAGAAAAACAAGTTGTAGGGGTAAAAATTTATAATAATAATAATCAAACAAAAGCCAAAAATAATAATTTATCATAACTATTCATAACAAAATTTCTTGTGCTATTCCAGAAATTTTCCTTTTCCTTCCATTTTGTTCCTGTTGCTGTTCAGTCAAAACAGATCTATCATTTTCCTTAGGTTTTACCAAAAAGGGGTTGGCAAGGCAAGGCTTCTTCACGTTGGCATAACTTATCCAGAGTTCTGTTATAATAACACTCGACACCAAAATACAGGGAGCATGTCAATATTTGTCCATGACGTGGATTTATATTTTCGGTGCCAATAATATCAAGTCATTTCCTTCTTTTAACTTCATTTTTTGGTTATCTGTAAAAAAAAAATTTAAATTATTAAACAGGTATATACAAAAATAACTTGGTAACTTTGGCACATTACCTATAACTTTCTGAATTGAACTCTCAAGATTCATTATTTCCTTCCATTCTTACGAATTCTGGCAAAATATATCGATACCGTGACTATGTACTACCCCAACCCTAGCCGACGATCAGTTTGTATGAAATCAGTATCGGCAGAAATAAAGAAATTAATGATATATTGGGGAAAAAAACGTTTATAGTTTGCTGCTTTATAGCGAAAAATAGCTGCTCGTGGCTTTTTATTACATATAATCTTATAAAGTTCAAGTAAAATAGCAGATTTGTGTACTTACATGTGCAAACTAATTTCAGGGCGATTTTTAATAAGACGCACGCCGCACTGTATTAAGGAACAGCCAGCACAGCAGCCAGGCATGATGTCATTTCCTTAATTTAGTCTTTTATCACAAAAAAATGCACTGCAAAAATAATATTTCAAGAAAAAAACTGATAAATCGCACTTTGTTTACAAGACTTTGACACTTGACGTACCATAAATTGTTGACACTATAAAATGGCGAAACAGTCGCGTTCGAAAATTAAAGGGATTTGACAGACAATATTTTATCTCAATCTCCTTACAGAAAACCGTTTGAGAGAAAAGGAAATAACTTTATTTTTCCGCATTCTACTTTGACAGAACAGATCCAGGAATTTGCAATAAAATTTGCATGGTGGTTGTTCGCAAAGAGTATGTAAATAAAGTTGTTTGTTTCATTAGTTGCCCAGTAATGACGTCATCAATGAAAAACTTTTAAACAATTATAAAAAAATAAGGGATAATCAAATAATCAAAAGAACCAAATTAGTTTCGTAAAATTGCATAAAGTTTTAGAAAAAAATATTAAACCTATACATTTTACATACCCAATTTTTCCTCCAATATCAATTCAAATCATCAGGCAGAGTAGGTACAAAACGTTTCAACCACACGTACAAATTGAATAATTAGAATTGGCGTGAAGCATTATCAAAATAGCCTTGAAAATAGCAGCCTCTTAATTCGTCCCTGACACACATTAATTAAGTTACTTTGAATTTCGAACGTCATTCTCGACGGTTGCAGAATGCATACGTTGCCGGTTCCGCTTGAGTCGAGATTAAATAATTAAGGGAGAGTGAGCATTAAAAAGTACAGTATGGCCGATCGGATAGACCATATTATTTAACAATTGTCAAAATCATGTTGATGCTATGACATAAGATCTTCTAGTATGTGTTTGACAGCTGTCAAATATGGCCTATTTCAACGGTCGTACTTTAAGAAAATTATGGAAAGATGTGTTCAATTCACCTTCTAGTTTAAAATAATTGTAGAGTTTCTAAAATTAGAAATTTACCCTGTTTCAAAGAGAAATCTAAAGCTTCTATTCATGAATATCATACTTAGGTACTCCACATACTAAAACGATGAAAGCCGACCAATAAACATGCATGCAAGAGTGTATATAACTGAACTCATATTTTATTGCAGTAGGTACTCCGTGCGTATCGCTTAGTGTTTCTTTGCAATTATTGGGGTTGAACAGTCCCAAAAATCCCACAAGGTGATTATCGTAAATAATACTACCGAGTAGTGGTGAAAAAGTAGGTTCTTGTATTCAAACAAATCCTTAGATTACTTATGCATCGCCGAAGACATCTTAATACCGCGTTTTAGGAAAACGGTCCGACCTAACAGCGACATCTGTTGGTCGGTTCAAGAAACATGTTATACTAACTTTAGTATGGACTAGTATGAACATTCCGGCCGCCATGGACCGAGTCCATTAAAAAACATAAATAGAAAATAAAAACATTAACAAATGTAAATAAACTTTGCTTAAACTAATAATTAAACATCTGCATCTGCAGCAGGTAACACAATGATTTTAGATACAGGTCTTTTGATAACCTTGCCCTTGTATCTGAGACTAACCACACGGGTAAGATTGTCCAAACCGGGATGTTTGTCTACTATTAGACCAAAAAGCCACTGTGCAGGAGGAAGATCATCTTCTTTCACTAACACCACACTACCAATCTGTGGTTCAGGTGTCTGTTCAGACCATTTATACCGGTGCTGCAGCTGTGTAAGGTACTCCTGCGACCATCTGCGCCAGAAGTCCTGGGTCATTTTTTGAGTCATATGCCATCTTTTTAGGCTGCTGATTGTGGAATTTTCGTAATTCACAGTGGGGACCATAACTAGTGGTTCGCCTACGAGGAAATGGCCAGGGGTTAGAGGATTAGGGTCCTCAGGATTATTCGACAGCTGGGAAATGGGTCTCGAATTGAGACAAGCCTCAACTTGTATCAAGACTGTCGAAATCTCCTCAAAAGTGAGGGTTCTGTCTCCTATGACACGCTTGAGGTGATGCTTGGTGGACTTTACTCCCGCTTCCCACAATCCTCCAAAGTTTGGAGAACGGGGAGGGATAAAGTGCCACGAAGTCTGATTGGAGGCCAACCAGTCAGCAATCTCTACTGCGACACTAGATTTTTCCAGGTTGAAAAGGTCCTCCAGTTCACGTGCAGCGCCAACGAAGGTGGTGCCATTATCGCTCCATAGTTCAGCAACATGACCTCTCCTACCAGTGAAGCGTGTAAAAGCTGCTATGAACGCTTCGGATGTCATGTCACCTACCACCTCGATATGGATGGCGCGTGTGGCCATGCACACAAACAGGCATATGTACCCCTTCGTTGCACGATGCCCGCGACCTTTGGTAGTACGGATACTAAATGGACCGGCGTAATCTACGCCACTTCTGTAGAAAACTCTATGTGCAGTCACTCTAGCTTCGGGTAATTGACCCATCAGCTGCTGGTTGGTTTGAGCTGCGTAACGAATACAAGCTACACACCTATGCACATGTTGTCGAACGAGCTTTTTGGCACCAATAACCCAATACTTAGATCGTAAGTAGTTGAGCATGAGCTGAGGACCACCATGCATGGTCTTAACATGAGCTTCGCCGATTAACAGTTTTGTGAAGTGTGAGTCGTGGGGCATGATTATGGGGTGCTTCATATCCGCACCAACGTCAGCCCTTTCGATTCGTCCGCCAACCCTCAAGACGCCGTCAGAGTCTAAATAAGTACTCAGTGAGGTAAGTTTGTTGCTCTTTTTCAGTTTGCCCTTCTGTATGTCATCTATCTCTTCTGCAAAACTCTCTTTCTGACATAGTTTTATGCAGACTTGAAGAGAATCATTCAACTGCTTGACTGATAGGATTTTATCAGTGATTCTCTTTTCAGTTCTCTTCCAGCTCAAGACTCTCCTGCAGAACGCCACCACGCGGACCAGCTTCTTGAGAGAAGAATATCTGGACATCAGGTCGCTAGTGCTATCGTCACTGACGTTAGCGTGACAAGCTAGTTTTTGAGTCTTCTCCTCAAGAGCAGTGTCTTTAATATTTCGGCTGCCATAATCGATTGAAGCTTTGCGGAGCCAATCAGGACCTTGGGTCCAGAGGCGATTGCCGACAAAATCGGATGGCTGCATTCCGCGAGAGGCACAGTCGGCAGGGTTGTCCTTGGATACCACATGCGACCACTGATTTCCGTCCATGACAGTGAGTATCTCTGAGACACGGTTCGCCACAAAGGTCTTCCACCGGCTTGGATGGCTGTGAAGCCATGCCAACACAATGGTTGAGTCAGTCCATGCATGAACTTGATGTTTGGGAACCTGTAGTGTGTCAGCGACTTCCATCAGAAGTTTGGTAAGTAGAACTGCGCCACACAACTCAAGTCTTGGAATCGAAACCTGTTTGACTGGAGCTACTCGAGTCTTCGACGTAATTAGACTGATATGAATTTGACCTGACTTGTCGATAATGCGAGCATAGACAACGGCGGCATAAGCAGCATTAGACGCGTCAGAAAATCCGTGTAGCTCCAGAGTCATGTCGTCAGGACTCGAGTGCATCCAGCGAGGTACGCTGAACTGTGTAAGTGCCATTAAGTCACTCCTAAATTCGATCCAATCCTTGAGCAGTTGAGCAGGTAATTCTGTATCCCACTCTATGCCAGACAGCCACAGTCGTTGAATGAAAATCTTAGCTTTAGTGACGACTGGTGCTATCCAACCTAGAGGATCAAACAGACGAGCGATGTCGGATATAACTTTCCGTTTGGTAACTGGAGACTCTGTCGAAGGAAGTTTGACGGTACACTGGAATCGATCTACATCTCTATTCCACGTGAGTCCTAGGATCTTCATTACTTCGTCAGTCTTCAGTTCCAAGTTGTGTATAGAATCTCTCTCGTCCATTTCAATTCTCTGCAGTAATTCTGTGCTGTTGCTTGAGAACTTTTGAAGCGGAAATTTGCCACGACCGAGCAACTGGGTTATCTCCTCAACAACTTGAACGCCTTCTTCTACAGAATGACAGCCAGTCATTAGATCGTCCATGTAGAAGTCATTGAGGACTCTAGATGCGGCCAACGGAAACTGATGACCTTCTTGGTGGACCAATTCTTGCAGAGCACGAACGGCTAAGTAGGGAGCTGAGGATGTTCCAAAAGTGACTCTCAAGAGTCTAAAATGCTGCAGTTCAGCATTTGGATTTTCGCGCCAATAGATGCGCTGAAAATCTGCATCCTCCTCCGCCACTTTCACTTGTCGGTACATCTTCACGATGTCCGCGACAAGTGAAATCGATAACAACGCCAACGCATTACTAGTTGCCGTAACTCTGGTTGAAGAGTTGGACCGACCATCAAGTCGTCGTTTAAAGAAATGCCGTTTGAGCCCTTGCAGGCGGCATCAAAACTGGACGAACTCGAGACGTCGTTTTATCGGGCCGCACAACTGCCAGTTGTGGTAGATAAACTGCATCGGGTTTATCAACATCATCCGTGACTCTTTCCATGTGACCTAGAGTAAGGTATTCATTAATGGCCTTGGAATACTCAATCCGAAGTTCAGGGTTCTTGAGCAAACGTCTCTCAAGCATTAGAAACCGTTTGCGAGCAATCTCACGGGAATTACCATATTTACAAGGCGGATCATCCGATCTGAATGGTAATTTGACAACAAAACGTCCAGACTCATCTCTTGAAGTCGTTTCGGCGAACAACTTTTCACATCTTTCTTCTTCTGAAGTAAGATGCTTCTTCTTTTGGAGAGTTGAGTCGGATTCGAGAACCCAAAACTTTTTAAGCTGTTCATCTTCATTGCACTGAGCTACGTGCATGCTGATGACGCTGTGACACATCTCGCTCTCGCCATGGTTGAAACCCTCAGTGTCGTCGTGTGTATTGCCAAAGATGATCCAACCGAACTTAGTGTTCTGAGCCACTATAGATCCCTGTGGACCATAGAATAAACCTCTAGTCAAAATTTGGCTATACACTCCGGCACTCAATAGCAGATCTATTTTGTTCGGAGTATGGAACTTAGGGTCTGCTAATTCCATGGACGGGAGTGTTGATACAACTTGAGCAGGAACTTTCTTGCTTGGAAGGAAGTTCGTAAGTTTGCTCAAGACGTGAGCTTTAACCGTTACGGTGAAGCTGGGATCAAAGCGGGACCGAACTACTACTGACACATAAGACTTCGACACTATAGTCGAGCCTGAGTCACCGCCTAACCCTGAAATGGTTCTCATCTCTGGGATCCGTTTGAGACCTAGCATCCGAGCTGCAGCCTCGGAAATTAGAGAGCTGCGAACCCGGATCTATAAAGATCTTAATACAACAACTGCATTGTCTTTAGCTGACACCGAGTCTACTAAAGCAGTTGCTAACAACACTTGGTTGTTTGTATAAGATAGGCAGTTAACTGCTGAATGACCTGAACCTTCACCTTGAGCCTCAGAAGGGTTTCTCTGTTGCAGACGCAACAACATTGCCTTCTGCAGGTTGGTCAGCCTGGTTTGAACCGTTGGCTGATTTGAGAAATTTGGGGTGGAGTAAAGAATGATGCTTTTTTCTGCATAAGCGACATCTGGTAGACTGATTGCACTGATAAACCGAATGGCTTGGGCTCGTGCAATTGAAGCACAAGCTGTGAGTTTGGACAAAATTACGCCGTGTGTCAACATTCTCCTTAGAGAATTTCTTACAATTACTTAGTTTGTGACCCTCGGAACAAAACAAACATGATACGGCTGCAGCAGGAGCAGGAGCAACGTGAGTTACCGTAGGCTTATCTTGACTTTGAATTTTAGTATCTAAAAACTCTAAAGCTCTGAAACGAGTCTCCAAAAAATCTTCAAAAGTTTTGAGTTTCGGTAGATCTTGAGTAAAATCACTGATCTTCTGCTCCCATTGCTTGCGCGTCTCTGGATCTAGTTTTTGACTAATGAGAAAAATTATCATTATATCCCACGTGTTTGTTTTGATGCCTAAATTATTAAGAGCATTCAAGCATTCTCTGGTAGTATCCAGTAGCTGCTTGAGAGCTGAGGATGACTCAGTTGCCAGGGCCTTTTGGTTGGTAAGTCGTTTTAAAATACAGTTAGCTTGAAACTTTTTATTGCTGTAACGATTTTCCAAAATATCCCAACAGATTTTATAATTGTCTGCGGTGCAAGGTATGTGCCTTAGCAACTGCTCAGCCTCACCTGTGATATAACTTTTGAGATAGTGCAACTTTTGTACATTATCGATAGAGGTTTCTTTATGGACAAGGGAACGGAACAAATCACTAAATGTTGTCCATTCTGAATACTTTCCGGAAAATTTTGGAATTTCTATTTTAGGTAGTTTTACATTTGACTGTGGTGGTGTGCTTACAACTGGTTGACTAGCTTTAAGTTCTGCTAATTTATCTTTCATTACAGACTTATACTCTATGTATTTCTCTTCACAAAGATCATAAACTTCGTTTTTATAATATTCTGACTCCAAAAATTCAGCTTTTTTGACTTCAAACACGAGTTTGGTGTGCGTGCTGCTAAAGGCAGACCAAAGTTTTTCTAACGCCTCAATACGCGTGTCAATATAACCAACCGTTATGCGTGCTTTAGGCGATGCCTTAAAGTTATCATACGCCCTCGTGATTTTCTCAAAATAATCCTCTTGAAGTTTATAATACTTATCAGCCATGTTTGCAAAACCTTAAAGTACAGTACAATACAAGAAACTAATATCGACCACAAAAATTTTGTAAGTTCCAAAAACCTAACACAAATTAACACAAGTCCACAAAAGCAAAATATTTTCTTAAAATATTACAAGTCCAAACGTTACCTAAAAATTTAAAGTTCACAAAAATATGAAAAATTTTACAAGTTCCGAAAATACAAAATATCGACAAAGTCCAAGACACGAAAATTTTCTAAGTGTTTGAGCAAAGTAAATCCGCTATGAAATCCGGCATAGGTTCCCCGTCGGAACACTTTTTGCGGAATTATTCTAAGTTCATGCAAACACTTCACTAATTTTTCTAAGTCCAAAATCCTCTTCAAAATCACTAAGTCAATATCTTCATACATGCACTATCTTGAAATTCTTCTAAGTTAATATCTTCTTGTTAATAAAGTTCAAAATCGTACTCACAGTTTTAAATCCTGAACACTGGTCACACTCATAATTTACGACTCGCACTTGACGTTTCTTGAAATGTCAAACTTGACAGATGACGTTTCTTGAACTGTCACCTTGACAGCTGTCAAATTCGAAGTTGACGTTTCCGCTTGACGTCGTCCAATGGCTGCCTTCCACACGGTGTCCAAGGGGGTGCTCCCCCCGCCGAACCTTCTTCCCTGAAACGCCTTCCTGAAGCGTCCTGAAAACCGGGTGGTTCCCGCCGCTCGATGGTGCTCCTGTACTGAAGGAGCTCAAAGCACCATAGGCAGCATTACGCCCCTGGTCGGTGCCGTATGGACAGGTACAAAGTCTACTTCAGACGTCCTGAAAATTCCGGACAGCCGAAGGACCATGAACAGTCCCAAAAATCCCACAAGGTGATTATCGTAAATAATACTACCGAGTAGTGGTGAAAAAGTAGGTTCTTGTATTCAAACAAATCCTTAGATTACTTATGCATCGCCGAAGACATCTTAATACCGCGTTTTAGGAAAACGGTCCGACCTAACAGCGACATCTGTTGGTCGGTTCAAGAAACATGTTATACTAACTTTAGTATGGACTAGTATGAACAGGGGTTGAACATGTTTTAGAGGAGTATTCGGAAAGTCAAATGTATATTTTTTAGGTTAGGTTGTATCTGTTGACGGACCAACCGGTTACATAAACATAGCGTCTCTTTCTACCATTTTTCTTGGTTCAAGTTCTCGGCAAGCCCACTCCATCTCGTCAGCTTAACGAGGTTTAAAAACAATGGATTCGCCATTATCGAATTCAAAAATCGAACGGAATAAAAGGCTTTTATGTATAATCGTTTCATCACAGTAATTTTCCTTTTAAAAATTACATACAGGATAAAATTAAATATTTTATTCTTTTTAGGGTTTCGTAATCTACTAGAAACCCTTATAGTTTCTTCAAGTCTGTCTGTCTGTCTGTCTGTCTGTCTGTATGCCGCGCCCTCATAACTTCGTCAGTTTTGGAGCTATCTCGACATCAAAAGTGTGAAGTTAGATCGTGTTGACCCAAATTTAGAAATGTTGAGAACAAGATATTTTAATTGTTTTCTGGACCCCCTTCCCATACATGTGAAAGGAGGGCAAAAAAAAATTTTTTCGCCTGTAATCTTGAGTAGGGTATTGTTGAATAGGTCTTTTAAAACTAAGGAGAGGTTTCTTTGACACAAAGTCTCTAAAATGTTTCTGTCTCGAGATATTTGCTTTTAAAAGGAGCGTTTTTAACACGCTTTTATTAAGTCGACCTGTATGTAAGTATGTAAGTTTGTTCGTAAGTATGTAACTATGTAAACAAATCTAAGAAAACGAATTTAACCATCTTCCAAAGGTCGTAGCGTTATGAAATTTGGCAGTAAACTATTAATTTATTTTTGAGCCATAATTTGTTCCAGCTGTAACTTCTAAAGTATGCAAGCTAAAAATTTGAAAAAATGTGGAAATAGTTCTAATATAAAATTACCATGAAAACTATAACGAATACTGTACCACTTAAGATTAAGGAAATTTTCAAAATTTTCAATTTGCGGTTGGTAATCATACAGCTGCAAACAAACCAGCAACAAAATTAACTTTGTTACGCTGAAAGACCTGATATTTAAACGTTGACTACGAAATCCTATTTGTGAACGTGTCTGACACGCTCTTGCCCGCGTTTTTTTTCGACTCTGGTGCCAGAGTTTTTCAACCGCCAACTACAAGTAGCAGGCCTCTGACATTATATCTGTGAACGACCGCCGTCCTCCTAAGTAGGTAATCAATAATACTCGTATACAGCAGCCGTTACCGATGGCTGAACGTGCCCTCCGAAGCACGGAACCATATTGTTTTTGAGAAATTCAGGTGGTTTCGCCTGCAATCCCCTAACTAGACAGGGAACAAAGTCGCATAGTGAAAGGAATTGCCCATTTCTAGTCTAAGAAATTGTCTCCCCTCAAAACGAAAATTAAAGCAATAGGCAATTGTTGTACAAAACAGGGAAATTAACTTAACTGTTAAAGGTGTTTTACCGTTAGGTATTTTTCCCAATGATTTGACTGTGGCGTGAACCTTTTTTGCCCTGTTTACTTTGGTATAACTAACGCTAACGATTTAAGAACAAAATACTCGATATACAGCCAAACTTAAGCAGTTTTGTCTCTTTCGATACCCAATTTTAACATTCAATAACTTCAGAACTCCTGTCATAATTAAATTATTTTCAGTTACAAAATGTTAAGCAATAATTAGACTTTTTAATATTTAACTTTGGCTTTGATGCGAGGCCTGCAAGTAGTGAGGCAAGCAATGGACGAACATCCATACTAGAGTGGGCATGATCCTTTACATTTAATATCCACTTTGTGAGTGATCCATTAGGATTCGAATCTGGAACCTTCTGCGTCGCAGGCAGTCGCACTACCTCTGCGCCACATCGGCTGTAGAAGTATTTTATTCAAAACGTTCATATACATTCAATATGTCATAAGGTCATAACGTTCAGCTAATAAAGTTCAGATTTTCAGACCAAAATTGGTGCTTAGATTAGAACCGGAACACCAACCCTGCCTACTTAATATTAAACCCAATTCAACGCACACGATGAGCAAATGTTATCTTGTTTTCGAGTAAATATTTTCGGAATAAGAGGCTTTCCCCTTTGAGTACATTGCACATGCGCCGGAATATATTGTGGTATGTGACAGCCAACTCTTAAATGACGAGCTGTGTCAATCGATATTTGATGCAGCGACGTGAGCCATTATTTTTTTTATGGGATTCCGTGAACATTCTTCTTCTTCTTATTCGAGTAGTCGTCTAACGACCTGATGAACCCTGGTGTCAAAGTTTTTCAACCGCCTACTGTAAGTAGCAGGCCTCTGACATGGTTTTGTAACCACCGCCATCATAGACAGCAACCGGGACCGACGGCTTAACGTGCCCATCCGAAGCACGGAACCATCTTGCTTTTCGGACAATCAGGTGGTTCAGCCTGCAATGTCCTAACCAGACTGGGAACAAATTCACAAATTCATAAGTAAATAAATATAAACTTTGTGAGTGACCCCACCGGGAATTGAACCCGGAACCTTCTGCATGGCAGGCAGTTATACTAACCACTGCGCCAAATCAGCTGTCAAATCTGTTGCTCTGATGTTACCACTGCGATTTGATGCGATGACATGATCTGAGGTGTTTGTACGGGGTAACGAATTTTGTTGTGTTAATTAAATTGTTAAATATTATTAGCTTAGTAACAGGTACTATCTTATTTCTACAGACATCTCTTCCAGCCAACCTATACAGTAGAATGGGAGATAGATAAAAATGTACAGGTACTGTACACATAAATAAAATAGAACATGAATAGATACGTAATAAATACCAAACCAGTAGGTAACTTAAATTAAAATACTCATTCTTCTTCTTTTCGAGTGGGACACGGAGTCGTCCAATCCTGAATAATCATTGAAAACAACTCTCAACTCGTCAAAACTGCTTTCCGGAAAAAGACCGGAAAATCAAGCGGTATGTGTGAGAATGATCTTTGGCCTTTACTTTATTATTCGAGCCACGAACGCAATTTGCCGTTTTCAATCCCATTCACAATGTTTTGTTGACAAATATTTCTCTGGACTACGGATGCCGTATGCTCTTGTTAGTTTGTCATCGGAAAAGTTTATTATTACCTTTTTAGATCTGTCCGTATGTAATGTATAATTAAGTACCTATAAGAACTTACATTCAAGGTAGCAGTGGCGAAGGGTGTCATTTTAACGAAGGTAGAACGAAGCGACAAATGCAGGTAAGTAGGTACTAAATAAAAGTAGGGAGATGTAAGAGTATGGATTCGAAAACCTCTGAAAGGGAAGCCAATGGGAATTGGCATGTCACCACTGCAAGGTAGGTACCTAGATGCCGGAAACCTTAGAAAATAAGGCAGGAATTACACGTAACACCCGTTGCTGCGCTATCAAATTTTTTGACACCTGCATCTACTACTTTAACGCACTTTCTGATATATTAGTTAACTTGGAAGAACATGGGCCTCCAGATACGTTATAAAATGGACCTAAATAAATGATACGAGCTCCTACTAGCCTGTGATATGATAGCGTTCAAATCAAAGCTACAGCATTTTACGGGATTTTTTGGTACATTTTATTACGAAAATCTCGAAGTGCATTTGAAAAATTGTTGATAAGTACCTACAATTGTCATACGAGTATTCAAACGACGCTTTATCCGCTTGATTTTTCCCTTTATTCTTTTTATCCAACGATTTTCACCTTTACAAAGGTTGAATTTGAATTGTTTCAATGCTCGCTTCAACGACTTATCAGTTGGATAAAGTCCAGTGAGAAATAACAAGCGTGGAGCACAAAGTAGAGCTCCATGAGGGCGCTTCACTCGAGAGCCGGAGAGCCCATAGGGAGAGCCACGCTCCGTCTGAGTAAACTCTTCTGGACTTATACACTCCTGGTACTTTTGTTTCGTACGTGTTCATGTATGCTGTTTGAAAAATTGTTTTTTTTGTAAATTGTAATGGATGTTTATTAAAGTTATGGGGGTGTGGTAATATTTGTAATGGTTGTAAAGATAATGACACAGATTATCCTACTAATATTATAAAGGTGGATGTTTGTGTGTGTGTTTGTTACGACATCACGCAAAAACGGCCGATTAGATTGACATGTAACTTTGCAGAAATATAAAAGGGCATCTGGAATAACACATAGGATACTTTTACCACGGAAAAATGTCTCATTCCCACGGATCACGCATTTTCCAATATTTTTGAAATAGGTGGCGTGACTGAGCCGATTCGCGTTTTAAACGTTTTCGCCGAAAACTAACAGCGACATCTCTTGGCGAATAATGCTTCTTTCCCGCGGAATAATAAGGTTGCAGCGGGTGAAACCGCTGACGGGCAGCTAGTAAAGTATAAAGTAGAGTTCTATGACGCTTCACTCGAGAGCTGGAGAGACCTAGGGAGAGCCACGCTCCATCTGAGTAAACTCTTCTGGAGTTATGCGTTCCTGGTACTTCTGGATTCTGTATGCTCGTGTATGTTTGTTACAAAATGTTGTTTTTTCTAACGTATGGATTTAACACAGTTTATTAATGTTTTCCATAAGGTAAGGAAGTTATTAAAGCGGTTAAAAAGTAGGTAGAGCTCTATGAGGGCGCTTCAGTTGAGAGCTGGAGAGCCCATAGGGAGAGCCACGCTCCGTCTGAGTAAACTCTTCTGGACTTATGCGTTCCTGGTACTTCTGGATTTTGTGTGCTCGTGTATGTTTGTTACAAAATGTTGTTTTTTCTAACATATGGATTTAATAGATTAATGTTTTCCATAGGGTGAGGAAGTTATTAAAACGGTTAAAAAGTAAGTAGAGCTCCACGAGGGAGCTTCACTCGAGAGCTGGAGAGCCCATGGGAGAGCCACGCTCCGTCTGAGTAAACTCTTCTGGAGTTATGCGCTCCTGGTACTTTTACTTTGTACGTGTTCATGTATGCTGTTTGAAAATTGTTGTTTTTATGTTTATTGTAGTATCTAATGGTTGTTTATTAATATGGTTGTGGGGGTGTGGTAATATTTGTATGTAATGCTTAGGAAGATAATGGCACAGATTAAAAAGTACCAAGTAGAGCTCCATGAGGGCGCTTCACTCGAGTGGAGAGCCCATAGGGAGAGCCCCGCTCCGTCTGAGTAAACCTCTCTGGACTTATACACTCCTGGTACTTCTGGATCTTATATGCTCACGAATGTTTGTAACAAATTGTTGTTTTTTTAAACGTATGGGATTTAATACAGTTTATTAATATTTTCAAAAGGGTGCTGAAGTTATTAAAAAGGTTAAAAAGTAAGTAGAGCTGTATAAGGGCGCTTCAGTCGAGAGCTGGAGAGCCCATAGGGAGAGCCACGCTCCATCTGAGTAAACTCTTCTGGAGTTATGCGTTCCTTGTACTTCTGGATCTTGTATGCTCGTGTATGTTTGTTACAAAACGTGTTTTTTATAATGTATGGATTTAATAGAGTAAATAATGTTTGTCCATTGAGGAAGTTATTAAAACGGTTAAAAGTAGTTAGAGCTCTATGAGGGCGCTTCACTCGAAAGCTGGAGAGCCCATAGGTAGAGCCACGCTCCGTCTGAGTAAACTCTTCTGGAGTTATGCTTTCCTGGTACTTCTGGATTTTGTATGCTTGTATTATGTTTGTTACAAATTGTTGTTTTTCTAACGTATGGATTTAATAGAGTTTATTAATGTTTTCCATAGGGTGAGGAAGTTATTAAAACGGTTAAAAAGTATGTAGAGCCCTATGAGAGTGCTTCACTCGAGAGCTGGAGAGCCCATAGGGAGAGCCACGCTCCGTCTGAGTAAACCTCTCTGGACTTATACGGTCCTGGTACTTCTGGATTTTGTATGCTCGTGTATGTTTGTTATAATTTTTTATTTTTTAACTAATGAATTGGGTGCTAATAATATAAAAAAAAACAGTTAAAAAGTAAAAAGAAGAGCTTTTTAAGGGCGCTTCAGTAGAGAGCCGGAGAGCCAAGCTTCTAAATTAAACCCTTTTGGATTGAAAATATTGTTGTTTTTATGTTGTATTATTGTAAGTTGTTGCTTGTATTATAGTAATATTTGTAATGGTTGGGAGGATAATTGCATAGATTAAAAAGTACCAAGCAGAGCTCCATAAGGGCACTTCTGTCGGGAGCTCGAGAGGCACGCTCGGTCTGAGTAAACCCTCCTGGATTTATACATTCCTGGTACTTATGTGCTCAAGCATGTTTTGTTTTTACCGGAAGACTTCTAAAGTCCTGGTACTTTTGCGTCTTTGGTGCTACCACTGGATGCCGTCTTTCTATTTTTGTAGTGCTATTACAATATGTTTTCAAAGAGATTATGTAAGGATTTAATCAAGTTATACAGATTGATAGAAATGGAAAAGATCTAAAAGTTTAAACGCCGGTAGTACCTCGATAGTGCTTCAGTCACTTGCTGGAGAGCCAAGCGCCGTCTAAGTAGACCTTTCTGGATTTATACAGTCCTGGTACTTAACAGGTGTTCTGTTTTTTTGGATTAATGACTCAGCAAACCGGAGTGCTGGAAATATTGACACTTACAAGGATCAGGAAATTGACATACTCTAACCCTGTTGCCATAAGCAATCAAAGCATCAGAAATCTAACCCTGATAATCTCAAGTACAGCGGCGATTCATCTCATCAATCACGAAAACCAAGCCGATCACGAAACAAAAAGTTTTTATCCAAACTCTTGCGGGAAATTGCCCGTGTCCGCACAACTTGCCCTACTTTTTGCGGAGGACGGTGAACGGGCTGATAAAAACAAGATAGCTGCTTTAGGATTAATTTTGCGACGATGTAGGTTGTGACAAAAAATCTGTATGGTTTGATGGAAAATACTTGAAACATGTCAAATGTTCAAGTAAATATGTAGTAATGTTTTAAAATGTCACATAAGTGTCCAAGTTATATTTGTTTAGGTGCACGCATTTTAAGGGCGTGTTATACTCATAGAACTGAATAACTTCTATTACTTACTAACTTTTCTTTTAAACAGGTATGAAAAAGAAAATTGGGACCTCCAATACTATAGACCTTTAGATATAACTAGCTGGTGCCCGCGAACTTCGTTTCGCCAAGAGAAGTTTTTGAGCCGACAGACGCGGCACATCATGCTAAACAAATTTTTCAATACAGACATTTTCGTATCTCTTAAGGGCGCCACAAACAGGGCGCGTATGCTTGACGTGCACGTCATCACGCGCGTAGAGATGACGTTGTATCGTATGGGATTGTATGAGAGGCCTGCCTATGTATGCGTGCACGTAATCTCGCGAGTAGCACGGTGTGCGGTGCCTCATACAATCCCAGACGATACAACGTCATCTCTATGCGCGTGATAACGTGCACGTCACGCATACGGGCCTGGTGTGTGGCGCCCTTTAATATTTTGCCGAGTTCATGGTGTTCCGTCACGTAGGTAGACAGAGAGTACCTCCAGTGCTGATAAAGGTTCTCACTAATCATAAAATATGATCAGAACATTTATCTTCCACCATACCAAACATCTAAAAACATCGCTTAATTTTTGAGTGTGTGGTGACTTTGTCACATCATGTATTTACTTATTAAAATTAATATTACATAATATTGTTTAAACCTAAACTTACAAGCTACTTAACCTAGTAAAAATATGTACAAGAAATTATCATGTATAAAATTATGTACAACTGTTTAACTATGTAACACTATGTAATAATAGTAGATTCACAACTACAAACTAAAATACTTACATGTTTACTAAGTTTAGCAATGTCAAAATAATGTTTTACATTCGGACATTCCGTCCGATTCAATTTGTATATAGTTAACACGTTGCGCGCAGGTAGGTAGGTTACCCTGCCGGTCCCTGCACCCGCGCGTCGCCCCGCGGAGACCCTCGCCGGCCGCTGCGCCGGCGACGGTCGCGCGCTCGCCAGTCAAACCTATACTCTGCGGCGAATGCACGTCCGTTTGACTAGCCCCTCGCTATACCGCTTACGCGATCGAACGCTTTTTCATTGTATCACCTAATATCTCTGCTTTGCATCTGTGCTTTTCCTTCCTTCATATTTCTCCTTCTATTCTTGTGAACTGATGACTATTCTGTGACTTTCTTGTGCTTCATTTCAATAAACTGAGTGTTCCTGTGATTAGTGCTTTCATTCGCTATCCTGCTACGCTTATACCTACAGCTACAAGTAAGCCACTACATCATAATCTACACTGGTGACCCTCTCCGAGCACAATGCCACCGAAGGAAGATCCGAATAATGATGAAAACGGAGACGGTTCTGGAAAGCAGCCCGAGTTGAATCGCGTAGGCGTGAGGGTACCGCCATTTTACCCACAAAAACCAGCGCTTTGGTTTGCTCAGCTCGAGAGCCAGTTCGTGCTGGCCAGCATTACTGCGGATTCTACAAAGTTCCACTACGCTTTTGCTCAACTGGATCCTTCTTATGCAGCTGAAGTGGAAGACGTCATTACGGCTACAGCATTTACAAACGCTGCTAACAAGTACGAGCAGCTGAAGACAGAGCTGATAAAGCGGTTGTCTGCCTCCAAAGAGAAGAAGGTGAACCAGCTGTTGACCCGTGAGGAGCTCGGCGATAGGAAACCGTCGGCAGTTTCTGCGGCGCCTGAAGGACCTCGCCGGACCGGACATCCCTGATGACTTCCTCAGGTCTATCTGGAGCAGTCGTTTACCCAGCAGCACACAGACGATAATAGCATCGCAAGCCAAGCTGCCGTTGGACGAGGTAGCCGAGTTGGCTGATCAGATTCACGACGTCGTGTCACTCAGCCCCCAGGTTGCAGCAGTTGGAGCCATGCCAGGTTCATCAGGATCCATGGCCGGACAAATCGCGGTCCTCACCAAGCAAGTCTCTGCGTTATCGTCGAAGCTCGATCGTATGTCGCGGTCACGGTCGAAAACCAGGAATTTTTCGCGTAGCCGAGATCGCTCTTCTACGAAGTCCAGGACGCGGTCGCAGTCCAACTACAGGAAGTTCCCGGTATGTTGGTACCATAAGAAGTTTGGTGGTGATGCGCAGCACTGTACGAAGCCCTGTGACTACGCGGGAAACGGCCAAGGCAGTCGATAATGGCGGCCGACGACTGTCTAGGTACCGGTCGCTTGTTTGTTACCGACAAACGGTCCAAAGTTCAATTTTTAGTGGACACGGGGAGTGATTTGTGCGTTTTCCCTAGACATTATTTAAAAGAATATCGTGCTAAAACTAACTATGAACTGTGTGCGGCTAACGGCTCGACAATTCATACGTACGGCTACTATAACTTAGTGCTAAATTTAGGGTTGCGCCGCGACTTCCCCTGGCGATTTATTGTGGCTAACGTAACAAAGGCGATAATAGGCGCGGATTTCCTTGCCCATTATAATATTTTGCCGGATATTCGAAATAAACGCTTGATCGATGCAAATACTACGCTCTCAACCGTGGCTTCACTCGCATTTTCGGATAATATTTCATCGGTGAAGGTAATTTCTGGTAGCTCAGTGTATCACAACATACTAGTTCAATACCCCGAGATCACTCGCCCAGCTGGTATACACCGCACACCACACCACAATACCTCACACCACATCCGTACTACACCTGGACCACCTGTGTCGTGCACCCCACGCAGACTTGCACCGGACAAATTAAAAATCGCCAAGTCCGAATTTGATGCCATGCTTCAAATAGGTACCTGTCGACCATCGGAGTCAGCCTGGGCATCACCGCTTCACCTAGCTCCGAAGAAGGACAACGGGTGGCGTCCCTGCGGTGATTACCGGATGCTAAATGCCCGCACTATACCCGATAGGTACCCTATAAAGCACATCCACGACTTTGCCCATTGTCTTTCAGGTTGCACCGTGTTTTCCACCATAGATCTGGTTAAGGCTTACAACCAGATCCCCGTACATCCAGATGACATCGCGAAGACCGCCATCACGACGCCGTTCGGTCTTTACGAATTCCCGTTCATGACGTTCGGGCTTCGTAATGCCGGACAGACGTTCCAGCGGTTCGTCGACGAAATGCTACGGGGTCTGGATTTTACCTATGCCTATTTGGATGATTTTTTAGTTTTTTCTAAGGACCAGAAGACACACGAGCAGCATCTTCATCAGCTGTTTGCCAGACTGAAGCAGTACGGGATGGTGATCAACACGGCTAAATGTGTATTTGGTGCGCCTGAGGTCACATTTTTAGGCTACCGCATCTCATCCGCAGGTACCACCCCTCTTCCAGCTAAAGTTGAGGCCATAAAATCTTTCCCCGTGCCCAAAACTGTCAAGGAGCTGAGAAGATTCTTGGGCATGGTTAACTTTTACAGGAGGTTCATCCCTGGTGCAGCACAACATCAAGCCCCTTTGAATTCCCTGCTGACAGGATCGGTAAAAGGCTCGCACCCAGTCTCCATCACTGGAAAGGAGCTTGAAGCGTTTGAGGCCTGCAAAGAAGGTCTGTGTCAGGCCGCCTTGCTGGCTCATCCCAGTTGCGACGCTAAGCTTGCGCTCGTTACTGACGCTTCAGATAGGGCTATTGGTTCCGTGTTACAGCAGTTGCAGCCCAATGGTGAGACATGGCAGCCTCTGGCGTTTTTCTCTCGAGGACTTAGCTCTGCACAACAGAAATATTCGCCATACGACCGAGAGCTTCTCGCCATCTATGAGAGCGTGAAATACTTCCGCCATATGCTCGAGGCTCGTGACTTCGTGATTTACACGGACCACAAACCTCTGACCTTCGCCTTCCATAACCGCAAGGAAAACTGCTCGCCAAGACAGTTTCGTCACCTGGACCTGATCGCGCAGTTCACCACTGATATCCGCCATATATCTGGTAAGGACAACGTGGTTGCAGATACCCTCTCTCGCGTCGAGGAAATAGCCCAGCCTATCGATCTGGAGCAGCTGGCTACCAGTCAGCACTCTGATCCGGAGCTCACGACGCTCAACGAGGACACTTCACTGCGCATCCAAAAACTCAGGGTCCAGGTAGCAACGCCGAACTGTTTTGCGACACCAGCACCGGCACACTAAGACCTTTCGTCCCGAAAGCACTACGTCGAAAAGTTTTCGAAAATCTTCACTCTCTGAGCCATCCAGGTGCCAGAGCTACGGCAAAACTGGTTTCAGAGCGGTATGTATGGCCTGCAGTTAGGAAGGACTGCAAGGAGTGGGTTCGCTCTTGTCTGGCGTGTCAGCGTTCGAAAATTACACGCCACGTCTCTGCACCCTTAAGTTCTTTCAAACTCCCAGCAGCTCGATTCAAGTTTGTCCACATCGACCTGATAGGACCTCTGTCGTTATGTCAAGGTTTTAGGTATTGTCTCACAGCAGTCGACCGCTTTACGCGTTGGCCTGAGGCGATACCGTTGGAGGACATGACTGCTGAGACAGTAGCTAGAGCCTTGCTTAGTGGGTGGATTTCAAGGTTTGGTTGTCCTGCTGATATCGTGACAGATCGCGGCAGACAATTTGAATCAGCCCTGTTTCGGAATTTGTCCAAGATTGCCGGATTTCATCATCGCAGGACCACTGCGTATCATCCAGCCTGCAATGGACTCGTGGAAAGGTTCCACAGGCAGCTGAAGTCTGCCATAATCTGCCACGATAACAGCAATTGGGTTGATTCTCTTCCACTAGTTTTGCTAGGTATCCGTAGTGCTTTTAAGGAAGACCTACAGACTTCTTCCGCTGAATTGGTCTATGGCGAGCCAGTGCGTCTGCCTGGCGAGTTTTTTGAGCACTACCACCTACACAAACACATACGCGACAACCAACACCTACTCACATACAGACATCACCACATACACACACTCAAACCCGGAACTACCAAAAATTACCTAAACCAGGAGACAGGTTAAACACAACCACACGCTCAGGTCGGAAGGTAAGGTTTCCTGACCATTATCGCCCTTGACGGTATCTGGGGGGGAGTGATGTGGTGACTTTGTCACATCATGTATTTACTTATTAAAATTAATATTACATAATATTGTTTAAACCTAAACTTACAAGCTACTTAACCTAGTAAAAATATGTACAAGAAATTATCATGTATAAAATTATGTACAACTGTTTAACTATGTAACACTATGTAATAATAGTAGATTCACAACTACAAACTAAAATACTTACATGTTTACTAAGTTTAGCAATGTCAAAATAATGTTTACATTCGGACATTCCGTCCGATTCAATTTGTATATAGTTAACACGTTGCGCGCAGGTAGGTAGGTTACCCTGCCGGTCCCTGCACCCGCGCGTCGCCCCGCGGAGACCCTCGCCGGCCGCTGCGCCGGCGACGGTCGCGCGCTCGCCAGTCAAACCTATACTCTGCGGCGAATGCACGTCCGTTTGACTAGCCCCTCGCTATACCGCTTACGCGACTGAACGCTTTTTCATTGTATCACCTAATATCTCTGCTTTGCATCTGTGCTTTTCCTTCCTTCATATTTCTCCTTCTATTCTTGTGAACTGATGACTATTCTGTGACTTTCTTGTGCTTCATTTCAATAAACTGAGTGTTCCTGTGATAAGTGCTATCTTTCACTTGCTATCCTGCTACGCTTATACCTACAGCTACAAGTAAGCCACTACATACATTTTCTACAAGTGATTCATGCACAATTTTTACACATAATGGTACGTTTTCATTTTCGATGTTTGTCTCACGGTTATTATTTTATGCGTGATTTGTACGATTAGGGCATGCAAAGATAATGGTGATGACGATGATGATGGAATAACCTGGAGAAACCCCAGACTACCGCCGATGTGAGTTTGTTACTTGACTTTGAAGGGGAAAGCCCACTTCGATCCCTCCTGTTTCAAAGTCTGAGCGCCTGAGTTAGGTACATCTTGATGATATAGGTAGTTGGCTACAGTACCAACACCGGTGTTCTTTTATTATTTTTATGTGAAGGAGCAAATCCGAGATGACCCATGTCGAAGGATGCTTGTTTCTTTCTATTTCTTCTACTTACTTATTTCACTTCTGTTTTTGTTTTCTTATTAAATAGTTGTGTAGGTAATAGGTATGTATACTTTTTATTTATTTAGGTACCTACCTACCAAAAGGGATAGGCCTGCAGGAGCGGCCCATCAAGCTGTACATATTTTTTTTGTAGCTGTTTCTAAGACACGCTATCGAAATGTTCTTTGAAAACTATTGCAGGGGTACTTGACACCGACCTGTAACAGTTTTAATACATGTACATACAGATTTATGTACTATCGCCAGCAAATCCACCTACCCATTTAAGACACAAACTAACTGTATGCCCCGCCCTCATAACTTCGTCCTTTTCAATCGATCGACATCTTTGATGTGAAGATAGTTCGTGTTGCTTGACACAATTTAGAATGTTGGGAAAAAAATGTTTTTATTTTTTGGCGTAGGTACATGTGAAAGGAGGATAAAAATAACCATCTGCTATATTAAGTAGGGTATCGTTAAATAGATCTTTAAAACATAAGGCGAGGTTTTTTTTAAAAAAAAACACAAAAGTGATTCTGCCTCGGAGTTTTATGGGGAGTTTTCTCTTCCTAGAACTAAATATTTGAAAAAAAAATTAGTTCTTAGTCTGAAGTTACCATAAAAACTATATCGGATACTGTATCCACGCAAGTTTTAAGAAAAATAAAAGTTTTTTAATTTGTGGTTCGTAAGCATACTTACTACTGCAAACAATCATCATCATCGAAATTAGGTAACTTCGTAACGCTGATATTTAACAAACCCTATTTGTGGGCGTGTCTGACACGCTCTTGGCTGGTTTTTTATTTTGCTTTACTATTATGTTGGTACGTGTTCGAATCTCGACTCCAATATGGGAGTAAAAAAAACTGCAAATATTCTAAGGGGTGAACCAGTTCAAGAAACTTTTAGTAGATATCATAAGGGCGCAAAACAACACTTCTACGGCGAGGGCGCTTTTTGAATTCAGAGCGAAGTAAGGGATTCTAGAGTAGAATCCCCGAAGCCAAAATATATTTTGCGCCCGAGTAATTCACTCTACTTTTCATCACCCTCTATGAGAAAATAAAAGGCGCCTCATATTTTATTGCAATGTTATACTTTCACTGTCACTTGAACTAATTTTTCAAAAAGTTAAATAAAATTCTAACATACGTGTAATTTTTGGTGAAAATTTGTATTTCGCGCGTATCTTTTTTTTAGTTCTATTGGGGACGCGCGACTATGCTAGTACTATTATATATTCTGTGACTATGGGCCGTCGTCCCATACAGCCTTTATTCGAACAATATTTGCGTTCTATTTCTTTGGCGCTGACTGAACATCAAGATGTTCTAAATTCAAAGTAGTTTTATTCGCATTTGTTGAGTTCTTTATTTAAAAAGTGCAAATAAAAGAACTTTGCGGCGCGTTCTTTTCGAATAGATAGGATGAAAACAACTTTCCCAAGAAACATAGGTAGTTCAAAATACGGTGTTAGGGACGGTGTAACGAAAACTTTGCAGGCGTGCTCAGACCATCAAACTGAACAACTTTCACTATGGAGCCAATGGTGGAAAACGAAAAAAAAATTCTAACCTCCCATACAAAATTTACGATCAGCTGACTGACTTTGTATGGGAGATTGAAAAATTTTTTTCGTTTCCCACCATTAGCTCCATAGTAAAGTTGTTCAGTTTGATGGTCTGATCACAACAAAGTTTTTGTCACACCGCCCTAACACCTATATAAGTAAAAAATTTACTGCATATATTTTAAGGAGTGAACCAGTCCATGAAACTGAACAACTTTCCCCAGGGAACATAGGTCGAAATATGAAAAAAGAATTTGGACCTCCTATACAAAATGTTCTGGCCGGCCGGTTCAGTTTGAATGGGAGGGCCAAATTTTTATTCGTATTTCTACCTATGTTTCTTAGGAAAAGTTGTTCAGTTTCATGGACTGGTTTAGTCGTAAAATGCGTGCAGTTATTTTTTTACCTACTGTAGGAAAAAATAATTGTACCTCCCATACCGATAGCCGACCAAGTTTTTGTAGGGAAGGGAAGGAATTTTTTTTTCATTATTCGACCTATGTTCCTTGGGGAAAGTTGTTCAGTTTCATGGACTTGTTCACCCTTTGGAATAGTTTGAGTAGTTTTTTTTACATCTTATAGTAGGTAACTTATTCCTCTACCGCACGCAACGCACGCAATATTGATTTACGTGCAAACTTATTTCAAGTATAGTGGCAACCCCCCCTTTTAGGGGTCGAATTTTTTTAGCCTATAACCTGGTCGGTAATTTTCCCGACATTTTGATATAATTTGCATCAAAATCGGTTCAGTCGTTTTTGCGTGATGCTTTCACATACAAACAGATAAACAAATAAACAGAAAAAAAATCTAAAAATTGCTGAAACTTGTTCTGTTATCAATTTTAAGTATCACCAAACAGGTTTTTTTCGAAAATCTTCTATGTACAGACTTTCGACCCTCTACAACTTTATTATATGTATAGATAGATATAGACCTTCTCCTAGCTCTAGCATAGACCATGATTTTAGACGGTCGGATTGCAGCCAAGAGCCCACAATTCATACCAAGACGTTGGTCAAGTAGGAGGAGGTCCCACATTTTATAGTACTTATATGGTTACATATTGTACTTCCAAAAATTTAAAACCCGAATATGATATTCCCGAAAACGGTTCGCCTTTTTTTCACTTTCCCCGTTATGATTTGCCAAAGTAACGTTTTCCAACTTTTGTAAATCCCGAAGTTTATTTTCCTGTTTTTTCATTTGACTATTGATTTAAATTCCAGATCAACTAAATACCGCAGTAACAAAATTCATATATATCATAATCCAACAATTTTATTCTCCAAATATTATTGTCCCAAATGCTACACTTCTCAACATTTTAAAATCCAGATATATTTTATTACAAACACTCCATAGCACGCAATAACTTCCAACTTGTCTTACACTTAAAAAACTAGATTTCCTACTCTCAGTCTCTTCAAAACTTGCATGATACATGTAACTTGTAATAAGTGCCTACGGCCATTTTTTACATCGTAAATTAAGCAAACCATAAATAATTTTAAAAACTCCTTCCAAGTTTAACTTGGGTTCTTGCCAACCCGAAAAGAATGAGAACAAAGGCAATCGTGTTTGATGTCATATCCAACTTTGTTGTGGCTTTAGTATTTTATTTCTTTGCTAAGTATTCTTGTCACTTTCTTAAATAATGATATGAAAAGAGACGGGAGATCTAATTTTATTCAACCATGCAGTCGTAGGCCGTGAAAAACTGAGGCTTAATTCGTATAAGAATAAGACAAAATTAGAATCAAGATGTAAACGTGTGTTTTCTTTTATGCATTTTAACATTCTTATAAATGAAAATGTTAGGTCAAAATAAAGACCGAGTGCGGCGGCGTCGTAGTGCGCCGTCAACGTGACAGCGTCGTTCATAGGAGAGCGCGCCGCGTCGTGCCCCCCCGGTCTTTCTGGCATCCCCATACAAACCAGTCAAACTATGAAAGACGCTGTCACGTTGTCGGCGCACTACGATGCCGCCGCGCTCGGTCTTTATTTTGAACTTTACGCAGCGCTAAAATAGCACAGAAAACGGAAGTTACATGTCATCCCTGTCTAAGATTAGGATCTACTTTAGAATCTTAGCTGCATACGTAATGAGTTGAAGCAGTTTCTGAAGACGTGATATGGTTTAGTTTTCCGCCTTAAGATAAGTAAACCTAGATCTGTATTAGGCTAGTCTCACTTTTGTATATACTAGTTATTTGAGCTTTAGATACTCTTTTGTGGTAGATAAATATGAAAAAAAAACCGGCCAAGTGCGAGTCGAGCTTGCGCATGAAGGATACCGTATCATCGTTTACAAATGGCATAAAAATTACGTTTTTAGAATGGGACCCCCTATGTACATATTTTTTTTGTATTTGTAGTTATAGCAGCAACTAACGAGTAACGTTCATGAAATACAGCCTCCGTGGATAAAATCGAGCAAATAACATGTTTTTTGTATGAGAGGGGCTCTCATATTTTAGATTTATTTATTTTATTATTTATTTGTTATGAAATCTATGAGGCATCTATGAAAATTTCAATCCTCTTTATCTATCACAGTCTATGAGGAACAGCTTGTTGACAGACGGACAGACAGACAGCAAAATCACAGTAATATTGTTTCATTTTGACGCTTCGGTTACGGCACCCTAAAAGGCACAGCTCTACAGTACAGAAGGGGGATTCATTTCATTTGCATTTGCAGATTAATTTGCTTCAGTTTTCCCGTTTCATGTTCATTAGTTACTAAAGGTACAAGTTCGTCAAGTGCGGCCGATGGGGCTATAGTTGTAGTAATAGTGTATGGCGCTCGGTCGCACGCGTCTGTCGCACTTTTCGAACGCGGTGACATAATACTATAATCATACGACGGTATAACAAGCGTAAAGGTACTCATGAAACTGAACAACTTTCCCCAAGAAACATAGGAGAAAATATGAAAAAAATATTGGGCCTCCCATACAAAATCGCCGATGAGCTGATTGATTTACTATGGGAGGCCCACCTTTTTTTTTCATATTTCGACCCATGCTTCTTGGGGATAGTTGTTCAGTTTCATCAGTACCTTGACCTCCTTTCGTTACACGTTCTTGACACTTTCTGTTACTTCCGGTATAATAGCCGTGTCGGCCGCTCATGATTTACTTGCACCTTTAGTAAACTTTCGCTGTCTTATATTATCTGCGCATCCCTATTCTCAAAGTTCGAGATAAAGATATTTTTGCTGGCAATTTGTGATGTAATGTGATATTGTTGTTTCGGATTTATTTTCGTCCATTTCCTTTTACAGAGTGTAAAACAAAACCGCGTCCCAATTACTCAACTTCAATCGTAATGCTTTCCGGTGAAAATATTACGATCTGACAACCTCTCCTTTTTATAAAGTCGTTCGGTCTTCCCTTGGAGGAAACGGGACGGAAGATCGAGTTGCTCGAAGGGTCTTCCAAATCCATGTCAATAACATCATCACTTCTTGTCAAAAAATGGCATTTTTTGTAAAGTCAGTGCTTAGCATAAAATAAAGTCGCTTTTTTCTCTGTCTGTTGTGGAATTCGCTAACATCTCCATTTTAATGCGGCTTTTGGTTACTAGTGAAAAGTTGTTCCTTATCACTAGTCGGTTCTGAGTTTTCGCTCACAAGTCGGTTGGTCACAAGTAAAATTTCACACTGTATGTATATAATTTCGAGAAACTTATTTGCCGCAAGAAAATGAGTTGCAGCGAGTGAAACCGCTAACCGGCCAGGTAGTTTAGGTATTATAACTAATCTATAAAATTATGACTTATGTTGTATTTAAGTTATATTTGTAATTGTTACAAATAGTTTAATTTTAATAAAACATTACGAGCTAGTCTAGACCCAAACTATTTCCACCAAAGGACCAAACAATGTAAACTTTAGCCGCAGGTGTGACCAACGATCTAAATTATACCTCTTTTTGTTTCAGGTGTAACAAACTACCCGTTCCCGGGAATTTCCGGGAATACTCGAGAATTACGTCACGACCTGTACAGTTATCCGGGAACATCGTGTTCCGTTCATGTTTCCCGTGTGTGTACACTGTAGATTCATTCTATTTGCCAAAATAATACGAGGGAAAATAGAAAAGAGAGAAAATTCAATGACCAAATCTTTATAAAGTGCCAAAGGTCTGAATCAGTAGGTAACAGATACGCCTAAAAATATTTATTCCAGTCACTGTTTAAAATAGTAAATTGTACTTAACACAGGCAAAAATAACGTGTTTCCAATCGAAGTGAAGTTAACCACAAACGAAGTGACATAATAACGTGAAGTTCGCAACCAAGTGACATGCCTACGGGATAACAAAATTTAAAATAACGGCTTTCAATATAGTGAAGTTAGCTACGCACCAAAGTGACATATTGATAAAAGTACATAATAATACATATTAAGTATTGTAGAAAAATAATCGTTTTTCAATAGAAGTGCATTTAGCTACAAACCAAGTGACCGATAACTATGAAGCTACATGACGTGAGTGTACACCTCGCGCAGCTATAAATTGATTTCACGTGAATTTAAAACAATAAACATCTTTCAAATCGAAGTGAAGTTAGCTACAAACCTAGTGACATAATAGAATAAACTATGAAGCTGAGTGTGAGTGCGTACCGTGCGCATGCGTCTGCGCACAAGAAGATCCTGACGTCATCGTACCAGCAGCACTACGGCAGCACCGCAGCACCCACGCACTTCAACTTTACGCCTCATCCTCAGGTAAGTGACTTGTATTTCTTCCCAAAAATAAGAAATATAGAATTGTCATACATCGACCAGGGCTCGAACCCAGGCCGCGTGGGTCAACGTCCCACCGCTCTGCCACCGAGCTATCGATGCACCGGTAGACACCTGCCAAATTTTGCAATCTCTTGATGCTTGTTTCCAAGTCTCGATCTATTTCTTTTTCGCAAATATTACTGATGGAATCCGATAGGCATAAACCTCAAGAGTATCTTGATGATAGCTTGTGTGAGTTTTGCCCACTTTAATTATAACCAGGTGTCCAGCGTGTGTGTTTATGAAAATGTTATTCGTTCTTTGGCAAGAATAATGTGATGTAATGTATCTATCTAGGTATCAGTGACTTTAAGTCCTAACTTGGTCTTAAGGCGAGGATCCACGCAGAAAAATACGATTTCCAGATTAGGGTTGAGGGGGGGTGAGATGCGGGTAGCGGGCGGCGCGGGAGGTCAGTGGGAGGCTGGTTTATTGTATTGTATTTTTGAATAAAATTTGGTTTGTTGAATTAAAATTAGTAAATCAGCTAAAACCTTATAGAATTAGCGCTCGGGAATTAAATGAGGAATCTAGTAATATAAAAAACTTAAGGAAAATAGTAGTAAATGTTACATAAAAATTGAAACAAAAATTTATTTTTTTGCTGTTTTTGCGATTTTTTTATACAAAAAAATATCAATCAAACCTAAAAAGTATTTACTAATAGCTCTAGAGCATTTCTTTGGGTACGTCGTACATTTTTTTGAGGTCACAGTAACTACAGTAAAGGGCTTTAAAATTGAATCGAACGCAACGCTTTTCTGCATTTTCCCTCGAATCCTGGCCTTAACTTTTAGAAACACTTTGAGCTTTTCATTCAAGAGATCAACTAATAAGTACTGGTTATTTCTGATAACTGCTCGTAGGACCATAACATGTTGAATCGAACTCTTTAATAGTTACTCAAAGTGCTGCTCATGAAATTATACCATGTACTAACACATTCGTATGTACAAACACATATGTATGTAGTGTGTTCCTCTATTCGAATAGTTCGACGATCTTTGTCCAATATTAGCCACTCAAGCTCGATTTGAGTTAAACTTCACTGTGAGACGGAAGTTTTCGATGTTCGAGGAAGTTTTGCCACATTCCTACATTCTGCATTGTATACGTTCTATATTTATAATGTAAAACTTTCCATGTTAGTCTTAACAATTTTCTAAGGAGTTCTTTTTCAAAAATTGAGGTGAGACAATCAGTGCTCATAGTGATGATTATGAAATTACCCAGCTTCGGTGTACAGGCTAAAAAGTAGCGATTGTAAAACTTGCGTCTATCTTCAAACACCTGGAATTTCATCTTTCGGCAGGATTGGCTCTGGCAGACCAAATACGTTTTACGACTTGTTTACGTGTCAGTTAACGTTCTAAAGTTAGCCTATTGTGGTACCTGATGAGATAGACATTTCTGCAGTCGGCTCTCCCACTACTATTCTTTATTGTCGTTTCCTTTCAAACCACGTACCAGTCACTTTTCTTTTTCGTTTTAGCCACCATCACCTTTGTAGTTGCGAAAACTTTATCAAAGAAAAATAATCTTCTCTGAATACCAAAATGGTTCAGCAACCTTTATGTACCTACTTACTTTCTTTGATAGAGATTTGCCCTAAGCAAAAATGCTCTTCGAATACGTGCCAATGTAGACTTTCCCAAGGGAACTGTTTCTATCCTATAAGAGGAGATATTCTTAGCGACGTGAAAATCGCTGCGTAGATAACCGGCTCAGAGCATTGAAATTTTTGAGAGGGAGCTAAGTATAACCGGAGCGAAGCCATGGTAAACTTATTACAATCAGATTTTGACTCGAACTAAAATATGAGTTAATACACAAAAGGTCCAAAAATTATAAGTATATAGATTTTGAACAGACGTCCTTTGCTAAACATAGTCCTCTTATGTGCCATCATAGACCACGATTATCTTGCCTTCACCTGGTAGAAAACCACCAGAATCTGCACTTTCACATGGTCAGAACGTTCTAACCTCTTTAAAAAGTATTTTGTGTTTTAGTAGATTTACTTGTGGTTCAACGTATGCCTACGACGAGCTTTTTTATGGCTATGCTCCAGAATTTCTGAGGGTTTCCTCTGGAATATTCCTTCGGTCTATGATAATGGCACGTAAGATGGTGTGAGGGCCAATTTCGATTGGAAAGGATAAGGTCTATTATTATAAGTAGTTAGATTAATGGGCAAAATCTTATCTTTGCAACCCTACCTCTAGTAATAAAGATTGCTTGATTGAGAATATCGTCGCATTACACCTACTTACATAAGTTTGTTCCTTTCCTTATTATCTTTTCGTGATTAGTTTCCTTTTGGCAACTTTATCTTAGTTGTGGCACCGGGTTGGAATAATTATAACCACCCTGATTCTACCCATGATTTTTCCTAAAAGGTGACCAATGAGTTGGCTTTCCAAGAAATAGGCAGCAGGATTCCTGTGATTGTAAAATCTTGCACTGCGCTCACCAATCCAATTCAAAGAATAATACTGTGATATTTTAAACAACTAGGCAAGTAGAGTAGTGACGGTAGAGGAGGATATAGATAGCCATCGCTGCTTACAAAGGGCTCTGCACTACTTCGGGTGCTGTGTTAGTTCCGCTTTGTTTGACTCGAGGTACTATCGCCAGAAAATCAACCTGCCCGTTTAAGGGATCATCTTATACCGGCTTTTCTTAATATTTGTATGAAATGTACACCTCAATACAAATTATTATTATCACTAAATTCATTATTAGTTAAACTCTGGACGAAGAGTAGTGGAACGGATCACTGGATCGCCTTTTACGGCCAGACGGGTAGAATTGGGGTGGTGCTATTTTAAGGTGGCCTCACTCGGCTCACAGCTAGGCAAGTAGTGGAGAACACAGACATCGCTGTTTACAAAGGGCTCTGCACTATGTTGGGTGTTCTGTTAGTTCCCCTTTGTTTGACTCGAGGTGTGCCCAAGTGGCATCCGGGGTTCTATAAAAGATGTATAGTGGTTCACATGTACTCCTTAAGCTGTATAAGTAAGCTGTACAAGGGCTGTATAGCTTGCTATAACTCCCTTATAGAACCCGTTTGGGCACAAATTAGACAGCTTTAGGTTCCACTATGGCTGTACAATAGCAGTACAATAGCATTATAATAGTAGTTTAAGCGGTAACGCTGAACTTAAGGCTGACTTACGGTACTATAGTGGACCCAGTGTGAACCATACAAACTCCATGAGTGTAATAAATAGTAACAAGTGGCCAATTACACAGCCTTCACAGTTATAAAATCCTACAAATGTACCCCTAGGCTTCCTAAGAACCACGGTGTGTCTTTTATATTGCTAATTTTATTTTATTCCCTCATTATTATTAGTTCGAATTGTCAGTGCCACAGGAAACACAAATAAATATCTCCGGCGGACATTAAATTGGATAAAATTCATTGCTATTACTGGTGTACCTGTTTAAGTTAATAAATAGTGTTAAATGCCAAGGAAATGCAAATTTACTGTGAAATACATACATATTTATAGCTAAAATATTCACGCGCCTCGGTAAAAACGCGATATTTAATTTAAAGTACCTATTTAAATCACTGAGGGGAAAACTATTATTTTACGTTTTTGATATATTGGGCTTTAAATTCATGCCATGGCAATTAGTAATAACATAAAATCAAAACTCAACCAGTCAATTTGCGTTTTTTGCGTTAAATCTATATGATAATTTTGGAAATTTCTTTGGTAAATATTTAAGGTTAGTAGAACAAAATGGTGGAAATGAAATACGGCTAAGTGAACTGTTGTAATTCCGATATAACGCATTGAGCTGTATAAGGGTTCACATGTGTTCCGTTAGAATGCCGTTGTCTGTGTGTAGTCCCACATCTGTACCACTACGGAGCCAAGGTCTATACATTAATTCTGATGTGAACCTTTGTACAGCTTTAAGATGTACTTCAGGGTCAATTGTACACTTCTATGCAGAAGTCAAAAAAAGGTTATTTTAATGTACACAAACACTTCCTACTACAGGCAATAGCTGTATAACAGCCCCAAATGGGTTAACATAACAGCCTTTAGCTGTATAACAGTCCACATGTGTTCTATTAAATGCTAGCTCTATAACATCCCACAAGTAGCCCGTTAAACAGCTGTTGCCGTAACTCTACCCCCCTATAATGCTCTTAGTCAGGTGGCTGAATAAGGGATCGTTTTAAGACTATTATAACACCAACTGTCATATGCTAGCTCTATAAAATCCCACAAGTAGCCCGTTAAACAGCTGTTGCCGTAACTCTACCCCTACAATGCTCTTAGTCAGACGACTGACTAAGGGATCGTTCTTAGACTATTATAACACCGATTGTCGTATATAAGTACAAATCTACACTCCTATAAGTCCCTTATATAGGTAAAGGTGTAATCAATTCCAATAATGCAGCTTATAGATTGCGAGTGAACTGAAATACTGCTTCAAGTACACCTGTACACTAAATGTGTACTCTTAAATGGAGTAATATGCTTATTGGGTGGTACCAATGACAGCGATCAATAATCTACATAGGTATTGTATGTATCATCACATCAATCGGCTACAATAGCCACCTGCGGGCGCATCAGCGCCGACTTGTTCAGGAGTAGAAGTGGTCGCCATGGCCGAAACCGGCCGGAGAGATCATCATCATCATTACATCAACCCACAGCATCAGTCTATCCAACTTTATCCTTATCGGTAACAGTATGTATATTGTGCATTTTTTCCTGGAGGGGTAAGCAAAGCCGATATCCAAGGATATACCTAACCTAACCAACCATAGTCATTATTAGTCATACTTTAATTCGCTTGTTAGACATTTATCAATCTTATCATGCAGGCTTGTCGGTTTAGCGTACTCTTGACCTGACCGTATTCTAAAACGTTCCTAGTTTGGTCGTATGATGCTTCCTTGCTGGCACAAAACACCCTGAGTGGACAAGGGATGTCAGTATTCTTAGCCGCAACCACACGACATAAACAGTGACCACACATTCCAGAAAATGTTCGATATCCACATCACTAGTCGCTTCACGTGTCACCAAGTGGCTGGCCGGACATTGCGGTTCCCTACTACGTACATAGAGTGAGGTCAATAAATCGAAAAACTTTCTCCATTTCTTCCTATTGCAATACTGCATCTGACCCGCTTTTGAACCTTCCTTTGGGATTGAAGGACTATTTGTCGCTACTGTACTGTTTGTCCGAAGTATAGGTACTTCTGATGTCTGTCGCTACTGTACTGTTTCATCGAAGTGTAGGCACTTTTGATGTTTGATAGGCATTTTCGGTACCCAATCGTTACGTACGAACGTTGCGTTGAACTCGGTTATAGAGTTTTGAAACCGCTTATTAAATAGACAGAGGACGGTGGCTCCAACCAACGATTTATTGGAGTTCAAGCAATGCGGCTCTCAAAATTATCTATCATTTGATGTTCGTTTAAATTAAGCAATGCATGGAGGAAAATGCTATTACAACTCATATTAGGTACAGTTTGACCGTACTACAGAAGGAATTCAAATTCTTGGTTCAAATCAGCAAAATTCAAAACTTTCGATGTATCATTTCGATTTATGGAAATAATATAGCACAATGATTAAGTGTGCAAAAATTCAGTAACATGAAATGTGCATCAAAACCACATGTCAACTGAACAGAAAAGGAGTAAATAAATGGAAAACTTTTCCTATTTGTTCCAACCAGACTCTGAGACTGCAAACTTTGCATTCAAGATATCTGTGTTGGCGTTTCCACTCAATATTGGACTATCGATAAACTATTGAAAATATCAGCCGATATGCCGGTCAGCAGTGGTTAGTACGACTGCCTGCGACACAGAAGTTTTCGGGTTCATTTCCCGGTTGGGTCACTCACAAAGTTGCTATTTATCACTTTGTGAATATGTTCATGTGAACAAAGCATTGTAGGCTGAATCACCTGATTGTCCGCAAGTAAGATGGTTCCGTGCTTCGGATGGGCACGTTAAGCCGTCGGTCCCGGTTGCTGTCTATGATGGCGGTCGTTACACAACCATGTCAGAGGCCTGCTACTAGCAGTAGGCGATTGATAAATTCTGACAGCAGGGTTCATCGAGTTGTTGGATGACTTGATGTCCCATATCGATAGTTAAAAAGAGCCAGCAATACTATCGACAATATCGGTAGTTTCGTTTGTCAAAAATGAAAAACCATCGGTAGTATAGATCTACTAGAGATCAATAAATAGTATTGCACTTGACGATAGTCGGTATTGGTAAAGTTTGAACTATCGGAACTATCGATTTTGTAGGGGTAGTTAAATAATTTATTGACTGAAATTCAAGAGTTACAAGAACAGATTACCAAGCGGGATATTCGTATTGATCAACTAACTACAATATGTACTCAAACTAAAAATGTCATAAATAGCACAAAAAGAAATAGAAAACGGGACAGTACGACAAGAAACAAATTAGATTTTTCATATTACAAAGAATTGAATTATAAGGAAAACTTCCAAAAATCAAGCCCTAATAATATCAGCGATTCAACTGCAACTTCCCAGTTCCCGCCAAGCTACGAAAAAACATCAACCAAGGATGAATCATTCGAAATGAACAATATATGCTTGATTAGCAATAACAGTAATGGTAAATTACAATTAGCTGAACGAAAATTTCAGCAGTCAAAAATTATTCACTATGTTAAACCTGGAGTGGGTATTGTGGAACTTCTAGATGGCCTTGAAACGAAACTACAGGATTACACGCTCTCTGATTATTGCGTTGTTTTTATAGGGCAAAATGACTTTGTAACAACGCCTAAGCTTAACTACCCTGATTTGGTCAAGTTTGTAAGAGAAAAAATATCACAAGTTCAACATACAAATGTCATACTATGCTTACCGACGTATAAAATAAATAATAATTCGTTATATAACAGTAGAGTTGAACTATTTAACAGCCTGCTCTATCAAGATAATTTAAAGTTTGAGTATTCTTATATTTTTGATACAAATTTAATCTTGACTACTAAATATATGTTTTCGCGTTCTGGTCACATTATTAGGAACTCATACAGAAAATTTTTTGATGAACTAGAGTGTCTGATATTTCAAATTGAGAAATATACAATTAAAAATGTTTCAAATACAATACCAACTACGACTGTAAATAGTCAAATTGCTGATGGTTTAAATAAATCTATCGAGTTTTTTCGTTGATAATCAAAAATGCTGCAAAAGCGCTATTGTAAAAGATAACAATACCATTGTAAATACAGATCTTGATAAGTTAAGAATATTTCACCAAAATATTCAGGGCTTTACAAGTAAAATAGACCTTATCAATATTACTCTTGAAGAGTTAAAGGAAAAATGTAAGGAGGTTGACATAGTGTGTATTAGTGAGAGTTTTGTTACAAGTGGCTCTGAGTCGAACATAAAGTTAAATAACTATAAATTAGCTTCAACTTTCTGTCGCGATAAGAATATAAAGATTAAGGGTGGTACTTGTATTTTAATAAAGAAATGTCTCAGCTTTAGACCACTACCCTTCATTGAAAATCTAGCTTCAACCGACTATTTCGTATGCTGTGGTATTGAAGTTACTGGAATAGGGCTGATAGTCGTAAATATTTACAGAATTCCAGATAAATCTCGAGGTCATGTAAGTATTTTCTTACATAAACTAAATAAATTACTATACGAGCTTACAACAAAATACAAACAAAAGAAAATAGTAATATGTGGAGATTGGAACATAAATTTGTTGAAGGAAGATAGAGCGGCAAAGGATCTTACGAGCCTACTACATAAATATAACTGCGATCCACATATACTAGTGCCCACAAGAAATAAATCATGCTTGGATCAAATAGCCAGCAATATAAAAGAGGTAGAGTCCGAAGTCTTGGACCTGGAACTTTCGGATCATAATACTGCTCAGACTATCACGATTAGAGTAAAAAAACTAACAGCGTTCTCTACATGGTTTGAATTCAAACAGGACTTCTGTGCGCAAAATACACTTTCTTGAATGTATTTCATCTCTGTCCTTTTCGGATGTAATAGAATCGAACAGTATGAAAGTTGCCTTTGACAGTTTTTATGATTTGTTTTGCCTGTTCCACGGTCTATGCTTCCCTAAAATCAGAGTAAAAATTAACAACCGCCCAAAAAAGCTGCAATGGTTAAGTAAAGGTTTGAAAAAGTCTTGTAAGCAAAAACGATTTTTATACATGTCTTACAGAACAATAAAAACAAATAAAAAAGCCAGTAAAATGAAATTTAAAAAATATAATTCTATCTTAAAAAAATGTATTTTGAATGCACAAAGAATCAAAAATAATAAATATATTACGAACCATAAAAAAAATGTATTGCTACCTGGAATACTATTTCTACCACAATAACAAATAAATCACTTAATAATGACATAAATCTAATAAAACATAATAATATAATTTACACGAATTCATCTGACATTTCTAATATATTTAACGATTATTTTATTAATTTGACAAATATCACATCTTCTACAAATAATTTGACATACACGCCTAATTTGAATAATAATCCTTCCTCGATATTTTTAAATCCGGTGACATCAAACGAAGTTTATAATATAATCATGAGTCTCAAAAATAGTAATTCTTGCGGTCATGATAATATAACAACAAAAATTCTTAAACTGTGCGCTCTTTGGATATGTCATCCTCTTGCCCACATAATCAACTTATCATTTCTGGAAGGTGACTTCCCGGCACAACTGAAAATATCTATAGTCAAACCATTATATAAAAAAGGTCCCCACTCAGAGCCCAGTAATTATAGACCAATCACTCTCGTTCCTGTGATTTCAAAATTTTTTGAGAGGGCCTTCTCTACCAGACTGGAAAAATTCTTGCAGAAGTTTCATATTTTATGCACAGAACAATATGGCTTTCGTAAGGGAAAATCGACATCTTTAGCCTGTTTTGATTTAGTGAAGAATGTTACGGAGGCTATAAATAATGGACATCCAGTTATGTCGATTTTCCTTGACATGAGCAAGGCATTTGATTTTGTAAATCACGATAAGCTTCTGCATAAAATGGCTTGTTATGGAGTAAGAGGGACAGCTCTTGGATGGGTTGAAGGTTTTCTCAGAAATAGGCTCCAATGCACCGAAATAACTAACTTTAAGACTTCAAATAACATTCTCGAGAAACAAACATATAGGTCTAAATTTAAAACAAACAAATCTGGAGTACCCCAAGGCAGTGTTCTAGGCCCAATACTGTTTCTTATATATGTCAATGACCTTTCCACTGTCACTAATCATAGGTGTATACAATTTGCTGATGACACTACTTTAATAGTAAAATGCGACAATAAAGATCTGTTCGAAACAAATATAAATACTGCACTTGGAGACGTAATTAATTGGATGGATACTAACGATCTACATGTGAACATTGACAAAACTAATGCAATACAATTTAAATCATATAATTCAAATTCTTTATCTTTAAATATAAAATATAATAATTTCAATATAAATAAAGTGGACAAAATACTATTTCTAGGACTTAACATTGACCAAAATCTAAATTGGAAAAACCATGTTGAATCGGTATGTAATAGGTTAAACCGTTTTGTTTTTGCGTTACGACGATTGAGACAGACTGTTTCTTTTGATGCGGCGCTCACAGCTTACCACGGATATGTGTCGTCCGTCCTAAGTTATGGATTGGTACTATGGGGAAACCTGTCGACGTTGAAAAGGCATTTATACAACAAAAAAATGCTTGCGGTAATTTGTAATGCATGGTACGATGACAGCTGCAAACCTTTATTTAAAAGCACTCTTTATTGCCTCTACCATGCATGTACATCCGAGATGTTTGCATTTTGTCAGGTCCCACCCTGAATACTGGAAAACGCGGTGATGGTATACAGAGACAAACTAGGGCAAAGTATATGGACCTTCTATATCAACCTCCATGTCATAAAAATATTTACAAGCGAAATGTATTTAATATGTGCATTGTTTTATTTAATAGTTTACCGGACGACTTTAAGCTCCTTGACACAAACGTTCTAAGAAAAAATTGACTGAATGGCTATTGTTACATTGTTTTTATAATATTGATGACTTTATTAACCATAAGAGTGCAACATGTGATTTATGTAAATGCTAAAAATTTGACATATTTCTTAGTTATGTATAAATAGTAATATATGCATTATAATAATATACTAAATAAATATTTGCATGCCTCCTGCAGGCTGAGTACATAGGGACATTATAGCTTTAAGACAATTTATATACTGTATTCTTGCAAATAAATAATTCTTATTCTCTTATTCTTATGAAAACTATCGATATAACCTGATTCATAGAAGAAAGGAACCCAAAACGGCAACATTATTGTGTGCGTCTTTATCATATTACAAGACATTTAAACAAGATGTCAACAAAAACGTTCTTTTATGAATCACTACAAACTATCGACACTATAAAATATCGACAGTTCCGCACACTACTCTGAGTTTGCCGGAGTTGAAGTATATTGACTGAATTAATTCTAAGGTGGGTCACACAAAGCTGTACATATCGTTTTGAGTCACGACGACATGGTTCCGTATTTCGGAGGACACGTTTAGCCATCTATCCTGGTTGTTGTTCATGATTACTTAAACGGCGGCGAACGGAGGCCTCTGATGTGGTTGTGTAATGTCCGCCACCGTCTAAGAAATCATAAACAGCAACCGGAACCGATGGCTTAACGCGCTTTACGAAGATGGAAAACTGTGACACTAGGGTTCATCGGGTCGTTGGACGACTCGGTGTCCCACACGAATAGAAAGAGAGAGACAAAGATACGATCAGAAATGCTGAGATATGACTATTCGTTAAAGGCATGCGATCCAAATCTGACTGAAAAGATTTGTTTTGTCCTGTGTAGCGCAACAACGGTAGGTATTTGTCGTGGCAGGTATTTGAAATTGTACGATGAATTCAAATACCTATCCACCTACTGGTATTCTCGGAACTGGGTGGGTAGTCTTTGTGTATTTTTCTCTGTATGTGCATGATACCCCGAAACAGAGAATACTAGTGGGTGGGCGCTTTGAGTGCAATCGTGTGTTTATAGTGCAGGATTGAAATAAAGTCCTCGAAATGGGTCCAAAGACAAAACCGCGTAAAATAAGAATTGCTTGAAACATTAAAAAGTAAGCTCTAACTTTTTAGCAATAAAAAATACAAAAAAATCTTCAAATTTCAGGATCTTAAATTTTATTGGATTTATAGGTTATCTTATCTACACTAAATGAAATAACTAAAAGCGTGATTTCTTGAGGATTAAAATAAAGTCCTAAAATGCAAAACTACCTAAAATTAAATTGCTTGAAAACTTTTCAAGTAATCTTTAGGTGTCTGTAAAGCAACAGAAAATACCTTTTTTCATAGAAATATAAGCAGTGGGATAATGTTATTTCGCGCATTTAGGAAAATGTTAACTAATATTATGAAAACGAAAGAAGTTTCAGGCTTGTAGCCAGTGGACGGATGGAGCCTTAGCTTACCCCTCCAGAAAAAGGCGTGATTTTATGTGCGTATTTAGTTAATAAAATATCAATAACTTTTAATATCCATTACGGTCTGCGGATTATAAATATCCTTCGTGATATGACGACTAAAATGAACATTGGACAAAGTAAACCAAAAAGACCTGTGAAATATGAAATGGCTCATAAATAATAATTTAAAACACGATAATCCGTCATTAAATTTCATACCTGAAATGAAAATCATTGTGGCTGACATAATTTTCGTCACCGAGTGTGAAACGAATTATGCCGCCGATCAAATTATAATATACAATTACAATTTCATGAATAAATTACCTGTAAAATTTTCAGTGTTAATTTTTAATCGCAATGCAATATTGAACAAATATTGTGGTATTACTGTTATAATACGTCTCCAAAAAGGAGGCCCGTGTCGGAGTTGATATGAATTTGTTCTTAGTCTGGATTGTAGGTTACTACCTGATTGTCCGTAAAGCAAGGTGGTTCCGTGCTTTGGAGGGCACGTTAAGCCGTTGTTCCCGGTTGGTGTCAATGATCACTTAAACGACGGTCGTTAGTTGCCTGCTACTTGTAAGTAGTATGTGGTTGTAAAACTCTGATATCAGGGTTTATCGAATCGTTGGATGTCTTTCTGCCCCACATGAAGAAGAAGATTTATGTGTTTGTCAGTTTGTGATAGATAAAATAGAAATATAAACGAATACATATTACTAATATAACATATTATAAATGTTCCAGATACTATTAACTGTTATGTGTAGGCACTAAGCAACAGAAACGTGTATAAAATACGTTAACGTTAACGTAACACGGTTACACGTGGCTTTCAAATGCAAAAGCTTGAAATATGGGAGGTATTAAAACAATATTTGTAGCATATGGTGAAATTTTTCTAGTGAATACAAATATAAAACACTTCCCGTGTTAGGTAGGTATACAATTTTGGAAAACTTGCAAGATTTTAGACCTCAGGCAGGATTTCAACCTGCGACCTTCGGCATTTCTACCGCCGACGCCACTACCAACTGAGCTACCGCGACTCTATTGTAGCCTGCGAATTGAGTAAGTATATCTTGGCACTTGGATACCAAATTTTACTAGTGACCAATAGCGAAAACTCAGGACCAGCTGGTGATAAGGAACAACATTACCCCAAGGAATATAGGACGAAATATGAAAAAAATATCCCTTATATTAATTTTACATTATAAAGTGAAGCCCGATTTATGGTTTATGTATGATCTGCGTAAGAAAGACTAAATTCAATCATAAAGAAAGTGAACGCGCTGTAGATATTCTTTGCACGGAACGGTACTAACTTATGCATTAGCCAAAAGAGTCGAGCAATATTCCACTTTCAATAATATACGATTCTGGTTTGGTATTAAATCGTTGGAAAGAGGAGAAGTGAATTCAGAATTATGTTGTAGAAGAATGTATATCGCCTGCCTTATGCTGGTTTTCTTTAGTACTTTTGTGTATCAAAAACAGTACCTATAAGTTTGTCCCTTTATTGTCAAGTTGATTTGCCGTTTGGTGAGGATATCTCTCTCTGTTCGTGTGGGGCACCGAGTCGTTCAACGACCCGATAAACCCTGTTGTCAGAGTTTTTGTGGGGTGAGAGTTGCATCACCCCATATCATTCTCGTGGTTGGTGTTGTAAGAAGCGACTAAGGGATTTGAGGGTCGATGTGTATTGCAATTTAAGCCGACATGATACACAGTATTCAGACAGACTTTATTTTTTTTTGTCATATGTGATTAATTTTACCGTTTTTACAGGCGCGGATATAGGCGTGATATTTGTATTTACGTATGATGTGCTCGCGATAGTGCCTCTACGAAAGAGCCTGCTATGGTAACATGAATAGAAAATAAAGTTCAGTATAGCAGAAATTATTGGTTTGTATGATTTTGAGTTAGTTGTATTTGACCAATCTTTGACGCAATCGAAATCTCACGACACGACTGAATTATAAAAATATCTATATATGCATACCTTTGCAAAGAAAATGAACCCGAAAAAATAAAGCGTCCTTCTTTTTCGAAAACAGTTGAAAAGAGTCTAGAAGATTCTTCTTCTTCTTCATCGAGTCAACGGTAACAATTTTATATAATTAGACGATAAAATTATTTAACTGTAGGTAATGAAACAACTTATTTAAGTAGGAGAATTCGAAAATAGCTTCATTAAATGATAAATAAGCTCGACTTAAGCCAGAGTTTCTTGAACTACTTACTTAATCTCGGAGATCAGTAGAAAGATTTTTGCCGCTGTAGGATCACTGAGACGGTGGAAGAATCTGCTGCCAGTGAGAACCAAAGTCGAGCTTGCACAGGCGCTGCTTCTCCCCATCTTGACCATGCCGACACATGTAACCTGGACCTGAATGAAGACTCCTGAATAAACTGGAGCGTCTGCAGAATGTGTGTATACGTTTCATTTACGGACTGCGCAAATTCGACCATATATCTTCTTTCGTGCTCGACTGGGTTGGTTGCCGATCAGACAGCGTAGGGATTCTCATGCGGTTGCAATTGTTTCAACGTTCTGAACAATCCTGCGATTCCTACCTACCTGTCTGATCAGTTCAAGTATCTTGGTTCTGATCACGATCGGAATGTAAAAAGTTTGACAATATTTTAAAGCCGCCTGTGAGTCACTTGTACTATAGGAGTCGTTTCAGAAATCTATCTACGCATGGAATGCTCTGCCGCGTGAAATACGCCACTGTAGGACACTTGAAACTTTTAAAATGAAGGTACATCAACATTACCTGTCAAAGCAGAAAGAATCCTGTAAGTAATGTGAATATATATATATATATCGACGCTTGAAAGGCAAAATTATCTAAGCGACATTTTTGGCCAAATTGAGTTATATACATTGTTGGAATCGCCTGATTTTTCTGCGTCGTTTGGTCCTACTCACGTCTCTCTACGATGACTGTTTTGTCGCTTAGACATTTTGAAATTCGCGAAAATTCACTTTTTCGGTTGACTAACTGACACGATTTTCGACCATTTTTGAAAATTTGGTGGTTATCGAAATTAAATAATGCTAAACTTGACTTTGGTCAAATTTACCATTCTCTCGTACAGTATTTTCTCCCACTTAGTCAATTTTGCCTCAATCAGAGGACATAGTGTAAGGCGCATAGCTATTTTTTCCTTACAAAGATCTCGTTTTTTCATCACTTAGTAATTTTTGCATACCTGTTTTTCTGCGTGCTTGGCGTTTAGTTAAAATGCCTGTTATAATTTTTCTTTATTCAGTTGGTTCAGTATATATTACCTGTCTTAAAAATAAATCTGATTGTCGCTTAGTCAATTTCTTACCCGCCTTTTCAAAGGTTCTTTTCTTATTTAGACAATTTTACTTGACCAAATACGATTATCCAATGTTGGTTAGAACCTATGGTAGCATCACGTACAGGCGCTTGGAATATTTTTATTTAAAGTAGTTACATATAAAATGTTGGTTACTCCTACGGATGACACACAAACAGTCGCTTGTGCAAACAGTGAATCTAGAGTTTAAGTTACTTAGATAGTTCAGTGCATGGCAGGGCGTCGCGTGGGATGCACGCTCGTGCTTCGATTACGATGTCGCCAATTATGACGAATGCACTTTTCATGTAACAAGTCCAAAAATTTTCAGTAGAATTTACAAATAAATCAGATTATAAATAAATTTTGTTCATCCGCTTCATTCAGTTTCTTAGCTCGTTACCTACTTCTGTGGTCACATCACATTAGCCTATAATAACAGTCCACTGCTAAACGTGGGCCTCACCAGGGTAAGGTAAAATCCTTGCGTTTACCATCCAGTCCCTACCAGCTGCTCTCTTCAAGTCATTGGTATTTCTGGGCGTGGCATCCACTCGAGAACCCGCTTACTCCGTCTTCAATCGCTTTTACGCCAGATGTGGCCAGACCACTGACCCTTCAGCTTGCTACACTTCTATTTCCAGTATCTCCGTTACTTTGGTCTTCGAATATTCGGTCCGGATTAAGCTCGACATATTAGCGAGACACCTAGCAAAGCGTCCTCTCTCTGAATGACATGTAACCAGTGTCCCAGTTTTACTCTCAGATTTCATGTCTATGCTCCATAACACATCATGAGCGATCGGATGCACTGATCAAACACCTTGTTGCGGCGAGGGTGACTCCAGAACAAGATACGTCTTCCCAAATGCTACTCAGTCCAGCCGCACTGTTCTGGAGATTTCAGCCTCAATGTTATCTTTTTCTAAGTACAATTTTTGCCCAAGGTATTCATAGTTTTGGACAATTTCAAGGTCTACTACACTCGACGGAGATATGCAATTGAGCTGGACCGTAGTCTTTTCCAAACTCATCCCAAGTCCATCACGCCTCGAGGTCTTATTTAAACTGAACACCTTTCACAGTACCTGCCGCGATTGTATGTTCCTCTCTGATGATTTTGCCCATAAAGGTGGCAAAGCGGAGATTGTGAGGTATTCACTGTTGACGAAATTGTCCAGATCATTCCATGCTAAGGTCTTCAAGCGCATTGGTGAAATGTTTGAGCGATATAACGTCACCTTTGTTTTAACCTCGCAGTAGTTGAATGGCTCTTGTTAAAAGTGATAGAAATAGTTTCAGCTTTTTCCGCGCTTATGATGGCAAGTTATGCTGCTGGAGTGAACCACACGTACGACCGCAACTTAATCGACAGGGCAGTTACTATTAGTCGGTCCTCGGAACGTGACTGTCGATGATCTCCCGAGGATACTCCATGGAAGTATACCCGTAGAGTGTAAAACGGTGGTTGTGGTGTTGAGAGGTGCGTCGCTTGTACATTTGCATTTGTTGCGGTCGCGAGTGTGGTTCACTCGTAAGTGCGGAAGAAGCAAAACATATTTCTATCACTTTCAACAAGATGGACTTCCGCAAAGTAATGCCTTATACTTTTAGTTACTTTGAATGGCTATATACTGGAACGCATATCGTTGCTATTAATTACAGGCTTCTCAGTATCTGTGGAGTGGGGATATCGATAGTCGACTTGGCGTCGTTGCGAAAACTCAAGAACAGCCCAGGTTGTAGTCCACAAAAGCCACATAAAGCGGTTGGTCATACTCTGATTTCTGTAAACCTTCCGTACAGCATGAATGTGGTCTACAGTGCCTTTACAAGACCTGGTCTGTTCCAGTAGCTAGAAACCGTCAAATATTGATGCCAGACCATTCAAAGCGACTCTCGAAAAAAGCTTATGACAGTGGCTCAGAAATAGTAATGGGCTTTCGGATTGGGCAGACGAAATTTCCTAGGTGTTTGTAGGTGGCTAATGGCTAGTGAAAAACCTGGATTTGATGAGTTAAAAAGACAATTTTATCTCCGTAATAGCAAATGGGACAACCCTGAATGGTTGATTATGATGATGATGATTACACTACTGAGCTACGTCTTATAGACTTTTCTCGAGATCGTAATAAAACGACTAAGATTTGACGCCTTACAACCACTGGGACGGGCAGGGTATCGTAAAGGCTTTAGTATAAATAGACCACATCCCAAAATACAGAAGTCAGAAGAGTTCAACCAACCGTTGCGTATGGCTTTTGTAGCCCACGAGAAAGCTTTTGACTCGAGAGAAACCTGGGCTGTTCTGGTGTCCTTGCAGCCGTGCCTAGTCATATGGCTGTATGTGGAGGTGCGGAGAAGCCACCAAATGCCTTAGGATGTCTTCAAAACCTGACAAACCTGATGGGTTGGGTATTAAAGTCAACGAAAAATATTTTATGTATCTCCGCTTTGCCGACGCCATAGTCATAATGGCCAAATTGCTTCAGGATCTGCAAAAATGCTGTCCTGTTTATATACGGTCTCGAAGCATGTTGAATTCAGGATGACCTTAGTCAAGAGCATGATAATTTTGGATGAACATGAAGTCGTTCCTGAGCCAATATCCGTGGTTGGTGTAGGACGTAGGTAGACCTTGAAGTTGTACAGAAGTATGAATACCTTGGGCAAACATTGCAGTTAGAAGATATAATTTTGAGGCTGAAATCACCAGAAGAGTGAAGCTGTACTGGGTAGCATTTTGGAAGTTGCCTTATTCTGGAGCCACCTTGTCACCATGCCTCTAGACCAAGATGTTCAATCGGAGTGTCTTATCATGTACGGTGATGACTAACGGAGACGAGACGTGAAATCTGCCAAATAAATTGTCCCACCAGCTATGTATCACTCAGAGACCGACGAAAAGGTCTATGTTAGATCTCGCTAATGTATAAGGCCCGGAAAGAGATTATCTCTAAATGTCCAGTAGGTTGGTCACATTTACCGTAGAACCGATAGACGATGTTGTAATCGGGTTTTCGAGTGTAGGCCAAGCCTCAGCAAGCATAGTTTTGGGCGTCCACGGGCCAGATGGACCGATGGCGATGAAAAAGACCAGCTGGTAGCAAATGGATGGCGAATACGATGTCGTGCCTTGTGGCGTACACTGGGGAAGCCTATCTCCAGCAGTGGACTGCTATAGGCTGATGTGATGATGATCCTAGTTGAAATGGGCTCCTGTGTACCTAAGTGTTGATTTTTAATGTTATTGATATAACACTTGAATTAAAATAATTAGGTAAATTTTCTGTAACAAATGTTATTTAAGTCAAATTGCCGGAAGAATTTAGTATAAAATTGTAACCTAAGTAGTTTTGCCTCAAATTGAAGTATTTTTGATGTTGGTTGGGCAACTTTACTCTGTCGTAAATTCTTAAAAAGGTGTTTATTTAAATTTTACCGTACCGTTGTAATTCCCAGCTTGTCGGTTAGTCAAATTTGCCTGTATTTATTTTTAGGTAATTTTTGACTAAGCGACACTAACTCTAAAACTAAGCATTATTCTTTATTGATATGTACACTAAAATTTAGGTAAAAAAATAACAAAACAAATATGTAAAAACTAGGCTTCTAGGACTATCACAAAAATTTACACGAATTTTTTTCTGAAAATCCAAACTTTAAACTGCTCTCCTGTAAAGTTACTCTGATGTCGCTTAGATAATTTTGCCTTTCAAGCGTCGATATATATATATTAATTTATTTATTTATTTATTCATTATATTGATAATTTATTGATATTATATATTATTTATTTATTTATTTATTTATTTTTTATTATACTCGTATGTATGCATGGTATTTGTAATATGTTGTTTTTTGTATGTATTAGGTACATACTGATTTATTTATTTATCTTCTTTTATCTATCCATTGCTCTCGCACTGCTCTGTTTTCTATTTCTTTGTCATCTACCCAAAGGTTGTCTGGAAGAGATCGCTTTTAGCGATAAGGCCGCCTTTGCGCATTTTAGTTTAATTTGTTTTTGTGACTTGTTAATTTATTATTGTGCAATAAAGTGTTTTTACTTACTTACTTACTTACTTAGTCCTAAGCCTGGTTTACTTGAAATAGACTATTTCAAAATCTAATCCTTTATTAGTAGGTAGTCCTATTTGTATGCTAGGGTTATTGTAGTAATTAACTATGTATAAGTACTATCAACAGTACATCCACCTATTCATTTAATTCAGCTTTATGTGAAATATTTTTATATTTTTAGATACTGTCACTCTTTTATTTACTTAGAAATATATGTTCACAATTTAGATACTAACTTTTCGGTGCACTCGAGAAAAACTTTTAAACAGAAGTTTTTATTACATACATACATCAACATTACGCTTATATTCCTTGCAAGGCATGCAAAGCTTAATTGACTGTAAAAATGAAAATTTACACCACGTCTGACAAAGGTTTGAGAGTCATTCAGAAGACTGTGTATCACCGTAGTGATAGATTGTTAGCCTGTCGCCTAAAATAGCAGTACACATGAAGTCTCAAATCCCTTAGTCGCTCACATAAAAATGAAATTAGATCGCCCAGTGACATTCAAGAATCGGTCCTTGGCCCGCAACGGCCTACTTATCGGGTCACGTACACGTTATAATACGTAGACGTAGGCGCAAACTCCACAGAGAGACGTGAGACGTAAGGCACTAGCTCCACACATGAGACTTGAGATTTGAGAAGAGCGAGAAACCGTTTCACATAAAATGTATGAAACAAGAGAGACAAAGCTACACACGTGACGTTAAGAGACATCGATGACAGCTGACGATCATTTGTCTGACAGATGTCATGTGGCGCGACTGTCATCAGACAAACAAGATGATCGTCGGAGAAGTGAGACGGGTGACATCGCAACGCTTGAAATCGTTTCCATTCAAAATGTATGAAACAGAGGTACGTTCAAGGTGTCATCTTTTATAGCTCTTATATACCTATTTTTGATCACTGGGATGCTGTCCACTAGAACCCTAATCATAAATAAGAGTATGTATATTTTTAAGAGACGAATGTTGTTAAACCTGAGCCTAGTCAGTAGATATTAGTAAGTGATAGTGACTTAATATTGTAATGCCTCTGTATGTGTTTTTTGTAATTTATTGTTTTATGGGTGTTCAATGCCTGAAATAAAGCTATTATTATTATTATTATACTATGACGTCGCTAAACGTACACCTTTCGAACGACGAAAGTATGGAATTTACAGCTGACTAGTTTAAAATTCTACGAAAGAGGACACCTTGTAGTTACCCCAGAAGAAGCTGCACACGTGAGACGCGCGTCCAATCGATAACGGCTAACGATTGCTTGTCTGATAGATGTCATGTTGCGTATCGCGTCTCTCGTCTATTCTGTGGAGCTTGCCCGTAGACGTGTCAGATATTTAATACTTGTCCGCCTTCATCTGTTTTCATGACGTATCGCGATATTAGACCTTGTCATGCGTAGCTTCTGCGAATCGATATTGAGTGTCAAGTGATGTTGAGAAATGGCGTTTTTTTTTTATTCTTATGTTGAAATAACGGACTTGTTCTTAAGATTAAGCCACTGGTAAAAAAAGAACTATCTTACTTTGTCTGAAACAGAAAACTGTAGAGGTGCAATTCAGATAAAATGAGGTAGTGTTTTATACCCACACCTCAGATTTCTGACATAGAGATTATATTGCGATCGCTTACTACGGAGTGATTTATTTTAAGATATTTGTATTGATGGGTTCGTTACATCTTAATTTATTGTACCCAAAACTTAATATACAGAGGTGACCGCTATCTAGGCAGACAAGCTAAAGTTATACAAAAAGAAACAAATACATAACAAAACTTTTGCCCTTTGCCAGTCAGAAACTACTTCGTAGACAAGTTCTACGCTTCGTAGATAAGTTCTACGCTGCGTAGCGAGTTACTACGACAGAGATTAAAGCGAATTTGAAGGAATCACACACTCTAGATCAGTGTTTTTCAAACTGTGGGTCGCGACCCCCAGGGGGGTCGCGGAGCCTTCCTAGGGGGGTCGCCGGCAAACGCTAAGAGTCTGGCAAAACCACAGGTGGGTGGTCGGTTAAAATACAACTTTAGTGACAAAGAACATTTATTTTCAAAACTTTCAAAACGTACTGCTACTTTATGCAGTATGCAGTGTTGTATACGTTTTTTACCTGTTTGTAGCGTGAAAAGTCGAGCTCGCTTCGCTCGCGATACGTGCACCTTTCTGCCTGAGTGTAAGACATCACGCCTATTGTTAATGCTCCTGACTTGATTGTAACGTGAAAAGTCGAGCTCGCTTCGCTCGCGAAACATGTATTTTTCAGCCTGTTTTTCACTAACTTTCAAGGTTTTACGCTCGTTTTAGCGTAAAAATTCTCACTCGCTTTGATAGCGATATTTACAGCTCGCTGTGGCTTGTCTTTTCAGCCTACCAAGAAAAATATCCTAAGATGTCCTCTATGATCACCCAACAGGGGGGTCGCCATTGATTTTTTCTTTGGTTGGGGGTTTTCCTGTCCAGGGGGTCCGGCTAACTATACACATGTAACACCTTTCTTGCTTTAAATATTGACTTAGTGATTATTTCCATTTACTTGTCATTCATTGAGGCATAAAGATACATGCTGTGTGGTTAGCCTGGCCAGCCCCGAGGCAGTGCCTTTATTTTTATTTTTTTATTTCGCCCGAGCCGCGTTTAGAGTAGGAACACAAATTGTTATAAAGAAGAGAAAAATTTGGACTACAAATTTTCCCTTTTTTAAGTTTGAATTAGAATGTGACTTTCTTAAAGTGAATCTTGTAATTCCTACTGAGAAATAAATGCTTTTGATTTGATTGATTTGATTTGATTTGATTTTTTGCCTGGAAAGGGGTCGCGTATTCAAAAAGTTTGAAAAACACTGCTCTAGATAATACTTTGGTTTGTAAAACTTACCATACAAATGACAAACTATGACAACCGCATTTTGATGCGGCGACATTTTCTATGATATCCGGTATTCGTTTATCATTATCCTAAATATCTTCGTCAAAAACCGGATCCGGCAAAGCACCGGAAAATCATGCGGGTATGTTTTGATTTATTACGACAATTATTGATGCGAAAGAAAATCCGTTCATTATCTTATTCAGTCAACTAGAAAGCTCGTAACGAGGAGATCTACGCCATATTTTTTTTCCTAGCTATAAATGTTAAAAACGGCGGAAGTATTCAGCTCGTTACAATTGCTATTAATTTCTTGTTATCGTAACCTTCATTTCCACCTTTCGATAGTCCATAGCCACGATAGGACTAAGGTCTCTCTCTATCGAGAGGCATTGCCATACTCACCAAGCTTGGCAAGCGGATTGGCGAGCGCTATACAAGAATTTTCCAACGTCTAAGTAATCATAGACGGCAACAGCTTCATATCACGGAAACATCTTTCTTTTCGGACAATCAAGTTGTGGTTCAACCTGTAATGTCCTAACCAGATTAGGAACAAGTTGACAAAGTGATGATCACTTGCCTGGGCTTGTGTAAAAACTTAAGTTATCTTCTTCCTCTTCTTCTTCTTCTTCAAACCGTAAATTCTCGTTCATGGTATATAAGTTCTGCTAAACTACTTTAAAAAAATGTTTAAACATATACTTTTGAACTATATCTAAGCTATTTATTCTATATCGAACCCACACCGTGTGAACGAACTGGCGGTCAGCAGCTAGTTTAAATAATATTTATGATTGGTTTGATGCCCTGTTTTGAAATTCAAATACTATTTTAGTGGCTATATTTGGGATTTCGAATGAAATTGCTCGTATCTAATAGGATTTCAGATCGCATAATTATAATCCTATTGTATCTACTGTGCAGCTCATACCAATTGCGTAGTTTTATCTAGGAATTATGAATTTATCGTTTGAAACCTTAGAGTACCTAATATACAGGGTGGACCAAGCAGTGACGTCAATAAAAATAAATTAGATTCCTAATATCTTAGGGTGTTCGCAAATACCCCATGTATGTTCCGCAATTATTTTTAGTTTTTGAGTTATTCAACTTATAAAGTTGTATGGGAAAAACTCGAAAAGCAGACATTTTTTCTTTTTTTGTACGCTAAAAAGTACAAATCATAAAGATTGTGCTACGAAATCAACCGCGCGAGAAGCCTTTATACGGAAATAAAAAAAGGAAAGGAAAAATTACTGCCGTTCGAGATTTTCCCATACAACTTTCAAAGTTGAATAACTCGAAACTAAAATAATCGTGAACATACATGGGGTATTTTCGAATACCCCAAGATGAGGAATCTAATTTCTTTATTGACGTCACTCCATGGTCCACCCTGTATAAGCCAGCAATAGTATGCGCCTTACTAGGTAGGAACGGTTGGCACAGGTATGAATACAGCCTCTCTGTCCATCAGCAGTAAAACTCTTAGGTAAAACTATAGTGACTACATTATTGAACATATATTTTTGTTCCACATTTTGACATACATAAAGTATCTTTGTAACTTTTGGTTAGGTACGTTGGGCATAACGGTCCGGTGCGATAAAAACAGTCTATATAGCTTCATCAGAGTATATTCTGTGAAAAGCATGTACCTAAGGAATAATACATTTTTGAATATAATGGTGGCTATAGTTACTTTTCTTTACTATTTCATTACTGACTACAGACATTCAAAAATGCACCAGCACGTTTCAGTGAAGCAAGACCCAAAGTCCTTTATAAAGCACAATGAATTTAATTCACTTTCTCTCTGTATTGAATCGTACGAGCTTTGAATCACCAATACTGGGTTGTTAGTTATTTTTTAGTATTTATTGCCGATAGCGTTTGCTGTAACCGAATTTGTAAGATAGAAACATGTATTTTACAAAATATTTCAAAATTTGTACACGTTTTTGCAGGGAATGTTTTGCATATCCAACATCAGTTATTAAATATTCTGGTAACATAGCATAGTAGAAAACATTTTATCGTCAAAAGTATATTTCAGTTATAAATTCTGACCACACATTTTAAACACTTCGTTTTGTTTACAATAAGGATTTTTTTTGTAGAAAGTATATATCAGAGAAGAAGTTTCATGTATGAACATACTTAAATAATATTGTGTATTTACTGGTTTACCTACCAACGTGTAATTTTAGTACAACGAACATATACGTAATTTATGTTCTGTGAATGGCCTCATGAACATTTAGCCAAATCAAATTGAATTTGTATTGCAATTAAATTATAATTATATTTAACCGTGTGTCAAACACATTCTGTTTGTCAATTATACTTGCAAATGGAATTTTCAATTTTATGTACTATGAATTTTACAATAATAATAGTAGAAACTAACTTACGGTCACAACAGTCTACTGCTGGACATGGGTCTCCCAAAGGAAGTGTCTAGCCATACTCACTATGCTTGGCAGGTGTATTGGTAGCGCAAGGTGTTGTAGATATTCGTAGGGAACGCACCTGCCCATTCCTGTATTTATCAATTGGTCGCCTTTGACGACATCTTAGAAATGGGGCGATTTATTCACAAGAAGAAAGGTGTACTAAAAATTTCGCGGGCACGATTTATCCATAAAATTGCGTCACGTCGCCTAAACACTCTAGAACCGGGGTTTAATTAATTTTCTCAAAAGACTAAAGAAAAAAATCTCATAATCAATAAACACCAAATAGAACGAATAGTGAAATAAGAATGACTGACCACTGGACGGAAACTTAAATCTCATTTGTTCATAGCTCGGTCGCGAAGTTTTGTTCCCTAGGGCTAAAATGACCTATTTTGATCCCATTTGTGTGCGCCCAAAGCAAAGTTTTTTGAATAGAAGGGATGAAATGTAGGCATAAATGATCAGAAAAGGGCGAGTTATCCTTCTGTAAATTCTTTTTTTTTGTCAGCTGTATAAGATTCCATTACAGTTCACCAAGAAAATATCCCCAGTTCAATAGTAGGAATCTAACATGGCGCGCACGGTCGGAGTAAACGAATTATTGTGCGCTTCAGGTACGTGTCGATTCTTAATGAGAAATCGTAGAGTCAATGGGGAAAATGGGTCATTTAAACTTACGATGTGGGTCGATCCACACACCTACATTTTTCGTTAGATTTTATCAAAGTTTCAGTAATTTGTATCAATGCCTCCAATAAATTATTCTATGACAAATAAGCAGCGGACCCTGCACTAAGAGTTTGTATCGCTGGAGCCCAAAATTACTATTACATTTTATTATTTCAAGGTTCGGTCGTGGTCTTTTAAGTTTTTTGTTAATAAATGTGACAAACATATTTTATAAATTAAATTATAAATAGCACAAAAAAAGGAGAAAAGAAGAAGAAACAAACAAACAAAACTCGGACTCTATATTTTAAGATGTGTGTGCGCGTGTGTGAGACATAATATTTTATGTGTGTTACTATTTTAAGGATATAACAATTTTAACGGATTTCAAGTTGTGTTAATTAGATAGGTGTCCAATAACCTAATTATCGGCAAAATACTCCAGCTTAAACGAGTACAAAATGTTCGTACATCAGTTAACACCGGAAATCAACGGGGCGGTATTTCCGGATGTTACCGCCCGGAATTCCGGTTAGCGCCGGTTCAAACCAGTTCAAGCCGGCTCTCTGACCGATTAGACCTGACGCGCCGGTGATTGGTTGCGCTAGATACAGAATGGTATCGATAAAATCACGCTTTTAGACTTTACAGGGTGGGCAGATAATAACAAAATATTATCTTTATACAGGGAGTAACAGAAGGGTATAACAAGCCGAAAGGAGGTCAAGGTACTCATGAAACTGAACAACTTTCCCCGTGGAACATGTGCCGAAATATGAAAAAATTTGAACCTCTCATAGTAAATCAATCAGCTGATCGGCGATTTTGTATGGGAGGTCCGTTTTTTTTTCACAAAGTTGTTCAGTTTCATAGAGTACAGAAATAGTTTTGTTAGATATGTATCTATGAATCGTATTAATAGACTTATGACAACTGACGCAGTAGGTAAAATCTTTATCGAAATGAATACTCAAAAATCCAAATAAATGTACCTAAAGAGATAAATGACATGACATCATATATGTTTCACGCCAGTTGTCATATCTCAACATGAAATCCGTAAATAAAGGGCTTGGCTAAATGTTCATACAAACAAAACCCAGAATCGCCAGCAACGAAATGCATATAAATGGGTCACTAGGGTATTGCTATTAATTAAAAAAATATACAGGGTCCTACCTCATCTAGTATAGAAAATATTAGATAAAATAGACAAACCTTATACGAGAGGCCGTAACCACTGAGTATATCTTGTTCTCAGTTTTAGGTAGTATGTCAAATAAATACATAAAATATAATTGTGTATCTAGTTAAATGACAACTAGGAAAAATATGTTTGATTCAAAGAGAAAATATATTATAAAATATCTTGGATCACTTTGCAATACACCAAGAACCCAGATTTGTCTGGAACAAATGTATGTACAAACAATCAGAACAGCTTATAGGACTGAAGCCATGAAACTGAATAACTTTCTCAAGGACATAGGTCAAATGATGAAAATACTTTGGCTCTCCCCAAATTGACTCGGTCTGCTGGTAAGTACATTTTGTATGGGATTTCCAAACTTTTTTATATTTCGACCTATGTCCTAGGGAAAGTTGTTCAGTTTCATGGGCTGGTTCACCTCAAAATATTTGAATTTGTTTTTTTACATTCTGTATACAGAGCGCCGGCGCAGTGGGAGATCGAGGAAAGGTGGCGGATGATCTAGCCGAGTTCGACCTGAACTGGTCTCAAACAGCCATAGACCGCTCAGTCTGGAGGAGAAAGGAGGCCTTGCCCAGCAGTGGACAGTTTAGGCTGATATAATAAAAATAATAATAAAATAAAGTATACATTTTGTTCCAGAAAAATCTGGTTCTTGTGTATTTAGCAAAGTGATCCAAGATATTTTATAATATATTTTATCTTTGAATCAAACATACTTTTCCTAGTTGTCATTTAACTAGATTATTATTATTATTATTATTATATCAGCCTAGACTGTCCCATCTGCGCAAATCTCCCTTTCTTTCCAGACTTTACGGTCCAAGGCTATTCAAGACCAGTTTGATCGAATCCGACCAGATCATCTCGCCACCTTTCCTTGGTCTCCCTTCGCCGGTGTCTTGTGGACAAAATCTGTGCACAGTTTGGCCCATCTCTCCGGGTGCATTCGGCATACGTGGCCCGCCCAATCCCACTAAGCCTGCTGCTTTACGGCCCACGTCGATGATACGAGTTTTGGAGCGGAGGGTCGTTTCTGACGCGATCTATGCGTTTTACACCTAAAATGCTCCGCCCATTGCTTTCGACATGCCTCGAGCTTGAACTTCTGTAAACCGGTCAGGGACCATGTTTGTGCGCCATAAGTAAGAATGGGCAGGATGCACATGTCGACGAGTCGTCGCTTTAAACAGAGTGGAAGGTCTCTTCATCAGATCCTTCATGGACCAGTAGCTCCTCCAGGAATTTTCTATTCGGCGATCTATTTCCTTGTCTTGCCGATTCTGGAAGGAGACTATCTGGCCCAGGTATATGTACTCGTCGACGTACTGTATTTCCTGCCCTCCACTTCTATCCTTCGCTTGGCACTGTTGGTCATGACTTTGGTTTTGACCGGTTCATATGAAGTCCAACTTCGAGGCTGGCTGTATTGAGGCTCTCTAAGAGAAAAAGCTAGGCGTTGTGCTGTAGGAGCGAAAAGGACAATGTCGTCCGCAAACCTGAGGTTGGTCAACTTCCGTTCACCCACGTCAATGCCCTCATGTTCCAAATGTGGCCAACTTTGAATACTCTAGCGTGCTTGTTAAGAGCCTAGGCGACAGGGGTCGCCTTGCTTGACACCCTCGTCGATCGGAAAATTGGGCCAGTTGATTGAAGCTTAATTGAACTAGTACTATTGTGATATATGTTTTCCAAAATATTAATAAGTTTCGTCAATGTTTTGTTGGCGCAATGCGGTAAAAATTGAACTATGGTAAATACTGTCGAATGCTTTGGTGTAATCAACAAATGCTATGTAAAGCGGCTTATGGAATTCTGCGAACTCTCAATGACTTGTTAAGGGCTTGCAAGTGGTCTGTGGTTGAAAAGCTGGGTCGGAATCCGGCCTGTTCGGGGGTTGGTGCCTATCTAGCTTTCCGTCAATGCGGTTTTGTATAACTTTAATAAAGTTTTGTAGACGTGAAACTAAGCTGATAGGTCGGTAGTTACCCAAGTCGCTCTTGTCACCCTTTTGTGCAGCAATATAATGTTGGAATGGCAGAAATTATGTGGAATTTAACTAGATACACGATAATATTTTATGTAGGTATTTATTTGACATCCTACCTACAACTGAGTACACAATATACTCGGGTCGGGGGTAAGAGTAACCACTAGACGGGCCTCTCGTATAAGGTTTATCTATTTTATCTAATATTTTCTATACTAGATGAGGACCCTGTATATTATTTTAATAAAATAGCAATACTCGAGTGAACTCATTTATATGCAGTTCGTTGCTGGCGATTCTGGGTATTTTTTGGCCAAACCCTTTTGTGTAGCTTATGAATAGGCCATATTAAACTCATATTATATAGAAAACATGTCCACAAAGAAAAGTAGAACTTTGTATTACTTTGGGGATGTCATCGACTCAACACCCTTTAAAATATTGACAGAATGTAATTCCATTTACTTGCTGTGCGGTTGCAGCCCTGAGGCAGTGCTTTTATTTTTATTTTTTATCCTGCCTGAGCCGCGTTTAGTAGAAACACAATTGTTATAAAAAGAGAAATTTTGTATTATAAATTTTCTTTTTTAAGATTGACGTAGAATGTGACTTTCTTAAAGTGATTTTGTAAATTCCTACTTAGAAATAAATGATTGAATTTGAATTTGATAGAAGAAGTATTATCCTGATTTTGACAGCTGTCAGATATGACCTATTCGAATGGCCAAATTTAGTCGTCTAAATCAGCTGAGCTAGCCAATACCTAACAGCTGCTCACACGGAAATCCGTCGCTTGGCGTCACTTTTCGACCGAATGAGTAACTCGGCCTCTTGGCATATTTATAAAGTTACTATTCCGGACTTTTGAAGCATTGATTGTTTTCACATTTAAGTAGTGAACCGGGTCTATCGCGATAATATTTACGTAAATATTTATAATTACCTGTGTCCCGACGTTTCAACACAGTTTCATGGCCGTGCTCGCTGGTTGACTAACGTCCCAGCGAGATGTCATCTAGGCGGTGGGCGACGAGTTCTTCTACTACGAGTTCCTGCTGCTGCTGTGCTGAAACGTCGGGACACAGGTAGATTATAAATATTTACCTAAAATAATATTATCGCTATAGGCCTGGTTCAATACTTAAAATACTATTCCGGACAGTTAGGAAAGGTATTGAAATGTATATCAGAGTGGCGCCGATTTAGATATTGTTCCTTAAAATTTACGATTTAAGTTGTTTTGTGTGGCGCGACAGTTTTTAGAATGGTAACTTTCCTTTCACCTGGCTTAAGTTACCTTTCGTCCAATAATCTCATTATCTTGTAATCGTCTTCGTTGAACTAACCGCCTAGCAACTAGCGGCACGTTTCTATAAGCTCAGAGCAATTGAACACTTCAGAGATCCACTGAAATTTTACTAGTGATCGGTGACGAAAACTTAGAACTGTCCAATTTTTTCCATATTTCGCCATATTTTTCTTGGGAAAAGTTACTGCTTAACAGAGTTTTCGCTATCGGTCACTAGTAAAAAATCACCCTAATTAATGAACAACTGTAATGAAGTTGTGAAAACTTTTTCTCTATCAGAATTGTCTTTCGCACTTATACGCTGCAAAAAGTGTCTAGTACTATGACTCTATGATATAAGTATCTTGAGAGCGATTTAGATTTGCTGTTTATACTGCTGGCATTTTTCGAAAGTTTTGAAAAGTTTATAAATACGGGTACAAGTATTGTTATCAATGATGAGAGTGTATCATCAATAGATAAAACCTGAATCTCTTAATGCAAAGGCGTGTTTTTGTGATTTATTTTAGCCTTTGTCAATATAGCAGGAACACGTAACGTCGGTTTGTGCGTAGTTCATCTGATTCTCCACTCCTACCTGCATATGAATACGGTTTGTGTCAAACGGCATCGCACAACGCTGCGTTGTCTGTCAAATCGTTTGACATAAACCGTATCATATAAAAATAAGGTGGAAAATCGAACAAACGACGCACAAACCGACGTTGCGTGTGTTCCTCGCCTTATTGTTTTACATTTGACGTTATCCTACTGCCTTGTGATAATAGGTAGATATGCACCTTTTCGCGGGCGAGAAGAATTCAGACATGTCAAATCGTAATAAAATATACTTATTTTATAAACAAGTGAAGAATTTTCCTATATGTGAAAATTCTGCAGAGAAAATCGAATTTGAAGACGGGAGCATAAATCAGAAGATCACTGGTTTTATTCAAATAGATCGTATAGGATGGTCCCACTTTAGAGTATACAGGAGTAACAGAGTGCAGAGAATAAGCCGAAAGGAGGAGGACATGGTCAATCTTTCTCATGGAACATGGTCGAATAGAAAAAATTTGGTCCTCCCATAAAATCGCCGATGAGCTAATTGATTTACTATGGAGGTCCAAATTTTTTTCATATTTCGACCCATGTTCCATGGGAAAGTTGTTCAGTTTCATGAGTACTTGACCTCCTTTCGGCTTGTTATACCTTCCGTTACTCCTATATGTCGCGGTACGATGGCAGAATTAGGTTTTTGGCCAGAATCCTAGGTTTTTGGTCAAAAACCGGCATGGCAAAATCGTAGACTTCTGTCGGCCATCCTAAGATGATCCAGGTTTTTGGCCAAAGTGCTTGGGTTTTTAAGCTAGAGTGCGCCCTAAAAGTTTGAACGGTTGGCAGTAGTCAGAACACAACCTCTCTGTCTATCAGTTGCTAAACGCCAGTGACATTATTGAACTTAACAAAAACACCAACAACACTTCACATTTGACGTAGGTCTAGGAGCAACTGTTTACGTTTTGACAGTACAGTGCAGAGCGATATGCGCATTATATGGCTTGCTTATTTAAACTCTAAGGTCCTCTCAAATATTTCCTTTCTCTGAACTAGATACACGTTTCTGTAGCCTGTAGGTAATTATCCAATCACGGGGCTCTGAGCTTAAATTACGGAGAAAACCGCTACTTTAAAGGCGAAAAATCTAGTTGCTTCATTTTGTTGTTGAAACTAGATAATTTTAAAGAGTTTCTTCAAAGTTGTTGTCATGTCTTCTCCGTTATTTCAAACACGTACAGATTTAAAAATATCTGTGTGGAGCACCATACTAATAGGTTATTTTTTGAATTATACCTAACTGAATTAGTTAGAGTAGGAAGAGCCATCATGTTGTGCTGAAAAAATTCAGTGTTTCATTTAAAGCGCATACATTGAAACAGTCAGTCGTTATCAAACTATTTTGACTACACTAGTAGTAATTAAATAACGAAATCAATTGATTGCAGGTTTTCGTCGTTTTGACTACATTAAATCTGTAAAAAATAAATTATTCGCTGGGAATTCGTAGCAAAACTATCCCGGTAGATGGTCCCTGCCACACGTATTGGCTAAGTTAAACTTGACTATGTTGCAGGCTAGAACTGAGGCGCCGTAGCCCAAATGGAGGAGTCGCCAGAACTAATGGCAAAGCTCGAAGTTTCAAATCATGCCTGGGGAGAAAATTTTGCAAGTTTTCTAAAAACTTATAGTAATTACTGCATATCACCACACCATAATAGCACAAATTAGGGAAATGGCGCGCCGGGCGCCGGGCTACTTTACAGATGGCTCACTCGGTGCTAGCGACGACTTTGACGCTTACTGAAGAAACCGAAATCTCAGAGGTCAAGAAAACTAAGAAGATGGTTGCTACGAACGTTATATTTCGATTAAAATTGACTCAAAATCATATTATGACTTTTGTATCAGATTTTGCTGTTTTGATATTAGCCCCAAACTCCACAGAGAGGACAAGGAGACAGGACGTAGGCATGACGCTTGACGTTTGACATCGCGACGTTTCCATACAAAATGTACGAAAAAGTATTGACAAAGGCATACACAAGCGTCGCCAAAGCGTCGCATCTATGACAGCTAGCGTCAAAAACTAAGAAGAATAAATATCGTCAAATGACGATCACTTGTCTGTCAACTGTCATTCTTACGTCCTATGCCTCTCGTCTTTTTGGTGGAGTTTATCTTAGGTATTATACTTTGAGATGAGTAACCCTGGCTATCTAACAAAAGACAATCGCGAAAATCCTAAATAGGGTTGAATGCATTGAATGATCGTTTTGTGAACTCTCTATTTTCTGATAATAGTATTTTCGCCCTTCATGAGCAAGATTAATTTGAGCTGACGTGCGCTAGATTGATTCCATATTGAGGCCTAATCAGTACTGGGTCCGGGCGAGCGATTGACAGGTGTTAGATGCCAATCGTTCGCAATGCACAAACAAACAAGCAGATGTATTAAAAACAAGAACCCGACTGCGGTCATTTTGAAGTTGTATTTTGCAATAAAAATCCACCATCTTGAATTTATGAATTGTTAGTATAGCCAGTGTCACTTGCGATGCTGAGACAAATCCAACGACACCTCATATGTCAAAATCTAACTGTCCATTTGGGCTGTAGCCCGTGAAAAGAGTTTCCTTGTCCACATACATACATATTCTCGAAAAACATAACTCTCCTTCTGAGGCAGTCGGGTAAATAGGCGACAAACATACGCAACGTCCGATCCGAACGCATTCATTCGATTCTCCACCCTACCTTCATACGAATACCTACGGTTTATGTCAAAAAGCATCGCTTAACGCTGCGTTTAAGGATTCGTCTGTCAAACCGTTTGAAATAAACATCATATATTTTAATAAGAAAATATAAATTACTAGCTGCCCGTGAGCGGTTTCACCAGCTGCAACCTATTATTCCGCGGGAAAAAAGCATTATTCGCCAAGAGGTGTCGCTGTTAGTTTCGGCGAAAACGTTTAAAACGCGAATCGGCTCAGTCACGCCACCTATTTCAAAAATATTGGAAAATGCGTGATCCCGTGGAATGGGACATTTTTCCGTGGTAAAAAGTATCCTATGTGTTATTCCAGATGCCCTTTTATATTTCTGCAAAGTTTCATGTCAATCTAATCAGCCGTTTTGCGTGATGTCGTAACAAACACACACACAAACATCCGCCTTTATGATATTAGTAGGAAGGATAAAAACTCGATTTAATTATATGAGAGCCAAGGGTTTAGGGGCATTGCCCCTATGCCCCCATCCACGCCTGGGCCCTGTTCCCACTTAAGTTTCGCTACTTCAAGGCAACATTGGTTACTTTGCTTGGTTTCAGCCACACGTTTGTCGGTGTAGTAAAATAATTCTATGCCACCACCCTAGGTTTAGCTGACACGCGCTAGATTGATTCCTAATCAGATGCGGTTTGAGCAAGTGATTGGCTGTGGTCGGTCCGACACACCTTTGTACGGAACCGTTAAACCAGAATTGTGTCAAAATCAGCTTACCTAGATATAACCCAATAACCTGTATTATACCTTACTTAGGTTTACAGTAAACATGTAATACCTATAGAAAAATTTAGAGATTTAGACTTTAGCTTGTATGGTAGCGGTAATACCACCTAAGATAGCATTCCCAAAGAAAGTTGACGTCAGGCAGGCGGTCGATCGTAAAATTAAGTCAAATCCTTGCAAGATGATTTTGTGTTCAAAAGAACATGTTGCGCCGACTTCAATAATGAGGATACAGAAGATACACACCTATTAGCTTTAATATCTCCTTTCTAAACCTTTATATAACGCCACCTTGATTGTATTTATTAGTCTTCGTAATGCCAATACGTCTTGATTAACACTGACCCTTCACCTAAATCAGTCCTTAGACTAATTGAGTGTCGAATTTCCAATTTACCTGACAATACCAAACCCGATGGCTAGTAACAGGAGAACTTAGGTGTCCTTGGTAAATGTACGGGTTTATAAGAGAAAGATTTACTTGTTCTGACCAATACTGAAAACTGTGCATAGCTAGGTCTTTTTTCTTCGTGTGGGTCAACGAGTCAATAGCGACCCGATGAATCAGAAAGTGGGTAATTCATGCACAGATTACAAAATAAAAAATTATTGAAATTGTTGATCTACTTTCAATTGAAAAGATGTCCCTTACCACTATCCCCATCCTCAGTTTTTATTGTAGTCACTAATCACTATAAAGTAAATTGTACTATTACGTTATTTTGTTAAAGTAACAAAATCCATAAAATGTGGGGTGAAATATTTTACTTACTACGTAGTAAAAACTTTGCGCAGTCTCCAATTTTACGTTGAATCTAAAGTTATTGATATCGTAGAGGTGTGCTACGCTTCGTAGCAAAATATCTATGACATGATATTATTATCCGTCCATCCGCTAGCGCAAAAATACGCACAACGCTACGTAGACGATTGCGTCTGTCAAACAGTTTGATATAAACCAGATTTGTACGGGAATGAGGCCGCAATTCATATTATGATCCCACTCTCAACGCATGCCTTAGGCAGTATGAATACAAAATCCCGTACATTAGCTTATTGTGCGAATTTTCTTCATGTTTTTCGCCTGAGACCATCATAAATCATCTATTGGCTCAATATATCGTTCAAGACAACTAAAACCACAGCCTCTAGTGGTTCTAGAGGTAGTCAGAACGTAAAAGTAACCAATCTAGAACGCTCGGAGACACTATCTAATCGCCCGTAACGTTCGGCCGTGTCAGGAATCCTCTAACGATCGGGAATTCCCTGTCTCTGATTTCAGGAATGCGGGCGCTATCTCCAACTTCTAATAGATATCTGAAATCGAATAAAGTTTCAGTTTTTGCTGTAAATTTCATCTGCACAGTGATTTTATTTTACGCGATTCTTATCGCTTTTGGTAACATTGATTTGCAAAAATAAAATGTTTACTACAGCGCCTCTGGTGAGTTGTTCACGAAATACCTATCTAAGAACATGCACTAAAACTAATAATCCATCACTGAAAACCCCATCAAAATCGGACCAGTGGTCTGGGAGATATTTGGTAACATAGGCCTGCAAACACACAAACGCACAAACACTAAACACACATTCTCTCACCCCAAACGCATACTGTCTCTGTTCTGTCAGGCTAAAAACCACAGCTCTAGTGGTTCTAGTGGTAGTCAGAACGTAAAAGTGATCAATCTAGAGCGCTCGAGGCACTATCTAATCGCCCGTAACGTCTGGCGTGTCAGGAATCCCTAACGATCGGGAATCCCTTCGTCTCTGATTTCAGGAATGCGGGCGCCATTCCAACTTCTAATAGATATCTGAAATCGAACAAAAGTTTTCAGTTTTCGGCTTTAGAGTAGGAACACAATTATTGTTATAAAAAGAGAAAAATTTCGTAATTACAAATTTTCTATTTTTTAAGTTTGAATTAGAATGTGACTTTCTTAAAAGAATCTGTGAATCTACTGAGAAATAAAACTTTTGATTTAAGATTTTGATTTTGTGTAAGGACGACTACAGCCTCCAGTGGTTCTAGTAGTAAAAGTAATCAATCTAGAACGCTCGAGACACTATTCAATCGCCCGTACTCGTTCGGCTGTGCTTCAGGAACTCTCTAACGATCGGGAATTCTCTGACTCCTCTGATTTCTTAGTTAATCGAAAGATATTTTATACTGTAGAGGTGTGCTACGCTTGTAGTAAAATATCTATGATATGTTATTATTATCCGTCCATTTACTAGCGCAAAATTACGCACAACGCTTGACGTCGACGATTGCGTCTATCAAACAGTTTGACATAAACTAGATTTATACGAGAATGACATCAAAATTCCCAACGCATGCGTTAGACAGCACAAAAATATCACTACGCTTCAACGCGTATCATCAAATCGTCTCATTGGCTCAATATATCGTCTAGACAACTAAAGCTACAACTTTGTTGGTTCTAGTAGGTCAGAACGTAAAAGTAATCAACTAGAACGCTCGGAGACACTCATCTAATCGCCCGTATCGTTCGGTCGTAAGCCAGAATCTCTAACGATCGGAATTCCTTCGTCTCTGATTTCAGGAATGCGGGCGCTATCTTCAACTTCTAATAGATATCTGAAATCGAATAAAAGTTTTTGGAGTAAATTTCCTATCCGCACAGTGATTTTATTTCGCGCGATATAAAGGATAGGTACATGCTGTGTGGTTAGCCTGACTTTTTAAAGAGAATCTTGTTGAGAAAAAACTTTGATTTAAGATTTTGATTTTGTGTAAGGACGACCACAGCTTTAATGGTTCTAGTAGTAAAGTAATCAGTCTAGAACGCTCGACACTATCTAATCGCCCGTAACGTTCGGCCGTGTCAGGAATCCCTAACGATCGGGAATTCCTTCATCTCTGATTTCTTAACGTTTTTCGAAGAATATTTTATATCATAGAGGTGTGCTACGCTTCGCAGTACATCTACGACATGACATTATTATCAGTCCATCCACTAGCGCAAAAATTACGCACAACGCTGCGTCGACGATCGCGTCTTTCAAACAGTTTGACACAAACCAGATTTGTATGGGAATAAGGTTTAAATTCATATAAGATATGGCAGTTTTAACGCATCGTTGTCGCTGTCAAATGACTGGTTTGTATGATACCAGAAAGACCGGGCGTCAGCGTCAACGACGCCGCCGCGACGCCGTCACGTTGACAGCGCTGAGAAGCTCAGGGTTTGTATGGGATGCGGTCGGTTTTTCTATAGACCGCAGCGAACGACGCCGTCAAAATTTGACGGCGTTGTTGTCGCGACGCTTGGTTTATAAGCCTACCATTAGGCAGCGCATAAAATCGCGATATTTCGGTGTGTTTGTCGCCCAACACTTATCATCGAATCGTCTACTGGCTCAATATATCATCTAAGACAACTCAAAACCACAGCTCTGGTGGTTCTATTGGTAGTCAGAACGTAAAGTAATCAATCTAGAACGCTCGAGACACTATCTAGTCGCCCGTAACGCGGCCGTGTCAGGAATCCTCTAACGATCGGGAATTCCTTCGTCTCTGATTTCAGGAATGTGGCGCTATTCCAACTTCTAATAGATATCTGAAATCGAATAAAAGTTTCAGTTCTGTGTTCGATAGCCGATGTGGCGCAGGCAGTGGTTAGTATGACTGCCTGCCACGCAGAAGGTTCCGGGTTAAATTCTGGTAGGGTCACTCACAAAATTGATATTTATCTATCACTTTGTGAATTTGTTTCCAGTCTGATTAGGACATTGCAGGGTGAACCATCTGATTGTCCGAAAAGTGAGATGGTTACGGGCTTCGATGGGCACGTTGCCGTCGGTCCCGGTTGCTGTCTATGATGGCGGTCGTTACACAACTATGTCAGTGGCCTGCCACTTGCAGTAGGCGATTGAAAAACTCTGACACCAGGCTCATCGGGTCGTTGAACGACTCGGTGTCCCACACGAAGAGAGAAAGGAACCTAAAGCCAACTTTGGGTTGTGGTGGTAGTCAGAACGTAAAAGTAATCAATCTAGAACGCTCGGAGACACTATCTAATCGGCCGTAACGTTCGGCCGTGTCAGGAATCCTCTATCGATCGGGAATTCCTTCGTCTCTGATTTCAGGAATGCGGGCGCTATCTCCAACTTCTAATAGATAGCTGAAATCGAATAAAAGTTTTCAGTTTTCTTTAGAGTAGGAACACAATTGTTACAAAAGAGACAATTTTGCACTACAAATTTTCTTTTTAAGTTTGAATGTGACTTTCTTAAAGAGAATCTGTGAATTCTACTGGGAAATAAAACTTTTGATTTAAGATTTCCATTTTGTGTAAGGACGACCACAGCTCTAGTGGTTCTAGTGGTAGTGAGAACGCAAAGTAATCAATCTAGAACGCTCGAGACACTATCCAATCGCCCGTAACGTTCGGCCGTGTCAGGAATCCTCTACCGATCGGGAATTCCTCGTCTCTGATTTCAGGAATGTGGCGCTATCTCCAACTCTAATAGATATCTGAAATCGAATAAAAGTTTTCAGTTTTGTAAATTTCCTATCCGGATAGTGATTTTATTTCACGTTTCTTTTATCGCTTTTTGGTAACATTGATTTGCAAAAACAAATGTTTACTACAGCGCCTCTGGTATACCTATCTAAGAACATGCACTAAAAAATATAAATCCATCACTGAAAACTCTATCAAAATCGGACCAGTGGTTTGGGAGATATTTGTAACATAGGTTTGCACAAACACACAAACGCACAAACACTCAAACACACTTTCTCACCCCAAACGCATATACCGTCTCTGCTCCGTCGTGGGTAAAACCACAGCCCTGGTTGTTCTAGTGGTAGTGAGAACGTAAAAGTAATCAATCTAGAACGCCGGAGACACTATCTAATCGGCCGTAACGTTCGGCCGTGTCAGGAATCTCTAACGATCGGGAATTCCTTCGTCTCTGATTTCAGGAATGCGGGCGCTATCTCCAATTCTAATAGATAGCTGAAATCGAATAAAAGTTTTCAGTTTTCGGCTTTTAGAGTAGGAACATTAAAATTGTTATAAAAAGAGAAAACTTTGCACTACAAACTTCTTTTAAGTTTGAATTAGAATGTGACTTTCTTAAAATAATCTTGTAAATTCGTACCGAGAAATAAAACTTTGATTTAAGATTTTGATTTGTGTAAGGACGACCACAACTCTAGTGGTAGTCAGAACGTAAAAGTAATCAATCTAGAACGCTCGAGACACTATCTAATCGCCCGTAACGTTCGGCCGTGTCAGGAATCCTCTAACGATCGGAATTCCTCCGTCTCTGATTTCAGGAATGCGGGCGCCATTCCAACTTCCAATAGATATCTGAAATCGAATAAAAGTTTTAAGTTGTTACAAAAAAGAGACCATTTTGTACTACAAATTTTCTCTTTTAAGTTTGAATTAGAATGTGACTTTCTTAAAGAGAATCTTGTGAATTCTTACTGAGAAACCACCTTCTTAGTTACCTTGACTTCCCCTGAAATTCCGGTTATTTCAGTTAAAGTCAGTAAGTTCAAAACGTCGCTAGTACTGAGGAGCCATCTGTATGGTGCAGGCTGCGCGCCGCTTTCCTAATTTGTGCCCAAGACTTATCATAAAATCATCTATTGGCTCAATATATCGTCTAGACAACTGAAACCACAGCTCTGGTGGTTCTAGTGGTAGTCAGAACGTAAAAGTGATCAATCTAGAACGCTCGGAGACACTGTCTAATCGGCCGTAACGTCGGCCGTGTCAGGAATCCTCTAACGATCGGGAATTCTTCTGTCTCTGATTTCAGGAATGCGGGCGCTATCTCCAACTTGATAGATATCTGAAATCGAATAAAGCCAGTGTAAATTTCCTATCCGCACAGTGATTTTATTTTTCGTTTTGTAACACACTGAATCAACTTTTTGAAACACGAACGGACGCGATATTATTATCCGTCCATCCACTTGCGCAAAAATTATAAATGCTACGTCGACGATGGCGTCTGTTAAACAGTTTGACATGAACCAGATTTGTATGTGAATAACGTCAAATCAAAATTCATATGTTCCCAGTCCCAACGCATGCGTTACATAGCGCAAAATCGTCTATTGGCTCAATATATCCTCAACTCGCAACTCTAGTGGTTCTAGTGGTAGTCAGAACGTAAAAGTAATCAATCCAGAACACTCGGAGACCTATCTGATCGGCCGTAACGTTCGGCCGTGTCAGAATCCTCTGACGATCGGGAATTCCTTCGTCTCTGATTTCAGGAATGCGGGCGCATTCCGACTTCTAATAGATAGCTGAAATCGAATAAAAGTTTTCAGTTTTCGGCTTTTAGAGTAGGAACACAAACTGTTAGATAGAATTTGTAGTGCAATTTTTCTTATTTAAGTTTGAATTAGAATGCGACTTATAGAGAATCTTGTAAATTCGTACTGAGAAATAAAACTTTTTGATTTAAGATTTTGATTTTGTGTAAGGACGACCACAGCTCTAGTGGTTCTAGTAGTAAAGCGATCAATCTCGAACGCTCGGAGACACTATCTAATCGCCCGTAACGTTCGGCTGTGTCAGGAACCCTCTAACGATCGGGAATTCTTCGTCTCTGATTTCTTAACGTTAATCGAAAGATATTTTTATATCGTAGAGGTGTGCTACGCTTCGCAGTAACATATCTATGACACGATAGTATTATCCGTCCCTCCACTAGCGCAAAATTACGCACAACGTTCAACGTTGACGATTGCATCTGTCAAACAGTTTAACATAAACCAGATTTGTATGAGAATAAGGTCGAAATTCATATTATGATCCCAGTCTCAACGCATGCGTTAGGCAACGCAAAAATTGCCAAACGGCCGGTACATATGTTTTTGTGTAATACTTGGCATTAAATCATCTATTGGCTCAATATATCGTCTAAGACAACCAAAACCACAGCTCTGGTGGTTCTAGTGGCACAGAACGCAAAAGTGATCAATCTAGAACGCTCGAGAGACTATCTTATCGCCCGTAACGTTCGGCCGTGTCAGAATCCTCTAACGATCGGGAATTCGACTCTGATTTAGGAATGCGGCGCCATTCCAACTTCTAATAGATAGCTGAAATCGAATAAAAGTTTCAGTTCTTCAACAGCCGATGTGGTAGTGGTTAGTATGACTGCTGCCACGCAGAAGGTAACGGTTTAATTCGTGGGTCACCACAAAGTTGATATTTATCTATCACTTTGTGAATATGTTTCAGTCTGATTAGGACCTTGCAGGCTGAACCACTTGATTGTCCAAAAGCAAGAAGGTTACGTGCCGGATGGGCACTGTTTAGTTTTCGTATAAAATGGGCGCGCGGTGCTGGCAACACTGCTCTGTCATTGTCACGTCCTCTGCCGTCGCCCGCATCGTGGATGCGAATTTTAATTATAAATGGTGTAATTTAGTGTGCTTTCGGTTTTCTCGTGTGGTTTTCCTGTTCGGTGGGGAAGTGAACCAAGTGATTTTGGTTCCGGCGCTTTGATTGAGAGTCGCGACCGCCGGCAAAATATAACCTCACTTTTCGTTGGCTCGCGTCGGCTGCCGATAGCTACGTATTTTAATTATAAATGATTGAGGTTAACGGGGCCGATTTCTATTCGAGAGAAATCTTTAGTTATTTTGTGTTAAAAACATTATGTGATGTCGAACTGTGAACTATAGTGCAAATTGGAGGAAAGGAGTTCGAGAACGAGCGGATGTTCCGGTGCCGTGAGTTTAGGTTATTCCCTATTCCTGTGCTCCTCAAATATCCTGAATACCTGATTCTGTCATACTTAAACTCACAAAGAAACGGCGTCATCGTTCGCTCGGTAAGCAATTCGTTGCTGGGCCCTGTTTAAGTCGATTTTGGAAACAAGAATTTCGGCCGGAAACTCTCGGAACAAAATTCTCTCATTAAATTTATTTTATTTAGCTATAGTAAAGAGCACTACGAATCGTAGTCAAATGTTGTTCCGAGGCTGATCGACCATTTAGTTTTAGATTTTAAGATAACTTTAATTTGCTTCCACTGCGCTAAGATCAGCTTCGGAATCAATCATTATTTGGAAGCAGAGCGTGGTTGCTATATTGCAACATAGTTAGCCGATTTAGTATTAAGTGTGTTTTTATATTACCCACATATTTTATTAATTTTGGAAAATATTGTTTCGGTTTTTTGTGACTGTATTGTTTGCCTAGTGAACGGTATCTTATCGGTAAGGTCTAGGCCAGTCAACTAACATTTATTTTGTGGTATTTGTTTATTGTTTTTTCTTTTTTATTAAGTTTTGTGTTTAAAAGTTGGTACCTTGGCCCCTCGATCGCCAGGTATAAGGCTGCTATAAAGACAGAATTAAGGTGGTTTACTACCACAGCGGCAATGATCGGCCGCGAGGACCGGGAGGACGCGCCTTGAAAAGTGCACGACAGGCAGATGAACGGGCGGGTTGTGTCGGAACACCTCACAGAGTGCCTCATGCCTTGAGGAAGCTCCTAACCCTGAAGATAAGGAGCTGGTTGAGGGCGATGTAAGCCAGTGCTTGAGCTGGCACAGGACATTGCGCAGGCAGCTGCGGACATATCTAGGCGACGTGACGGAAAGGAGAGCCATTCCGTGGTAAAGTGGGACAAGGATTACAGGTGCCTCTTCCGCCTGTTACGGTTCCAGTCTTTGCAGGCGATTACGCCGACTGGCCGGCGTTTGAGGACCTGTATAGCAGTGTGGTCCACACACGGACGGACATAACGCCGGCGTACAAGATGGCTCAGCTGATGTCCAGGCTACATGGAGAGCCTCGCGAATTGCTGACGCATTTGGCTGTCTCGGATAGCAATTATGAGGTGGCGTGGAAGATCCTTACCGACCGGTATCGAAACAAGCGCCTGATTGTAGACAGGCTGTTAGACCAGTGGCTGTCAATACCAACCATAACGCGAGGTACGGACCTCCGCGAGAAAATCTTCCACCCAGTCAGTGTCGCGGTCAGCGCACTAGAGCGACAGGGTTTGCCAGTGGCGGGCTACGGTTATATCTGGGTCCACACAGTGCTTCGCCGCCTGCCGAGCGAAATGGTCGCTCGATTCGAGCAGCTCCATGGGGGCAAGTCCTCGGACCACCTCCCGACCTACGAGGATCTGAAGTCGTTCCTCGAGGCCGAAAGCAGGCGAGTGGACGTCCAGGCTGGTGAAGCCCTCGCAAGGAGACCTCTGCCCTCGCCACCCGGAACGGGGTGCACCGGCGCGAGGAGGCAACAGGGCAACCCAAGCGGTACAATATCGCATTGGAATCGGTGTGCCTACTGCAGGAGACAGGCCACGGGGTGGCAGCGTGTCAGGAGTTTGCTGCGCAGCGGGTCAGAGGAGACGGGGTGCAGCAGAGGCGTTGGTGTTTTCGGTGCCTGGGGCCGCATCAGGTGCGAGAGTGCCTTCAAGCACCAACTGTAGGTACTGCCAGGTGCACACCATCCGCTGCTCTGCATGAATCGCTCCGGAGGCGCCGGGGCAGCGCTGGATCGGATCAGCGAAGGGAGCCTGCCCACCAAGGAGGAGCAACGCCCCCACCTCCAAGGAGGAGCCCACCTCCGCATCGGTCACAGGGACAGGCAGGGGACGTCAACAGACGGAGCCCACTTACCCAAGGACGTGGGGACAATCCCACCACGCAGCAGGTGCCGGATTGGGGAAGAGCGGCACAGGAACGTGGCAAGCGACACCCATCCCAGGTACGGGATTCAACGGGCGGGTGTCAGGGGAGCACTAGGCAGCCACCAGGGTACATGCAGTATTCTGCGGGCTTGAGCCACCTGGTTGGGTCTCAAGACCCACGCATGCCCCCGCCTATGCCTGAGTACCGCGGCTACAGGCGCAACCTCGGTACGGACGTTTGCCGTCGGGGTACTATAGAACTCCAGCCATGGCCTTTATGGAGCAGACCTCCTACCAGCAGGAGTGGGACCCATACACAGGTTTGGGTAGTGAGGATACCCTGCGGGACGCGGCCTCACCGCGTTTAGATTCCCGCCAGGTAATCGCCGCCTACTCATCAGCTTCGGCCCCGTCCAATCACGGTACTTTTGCCAACGGCTAAGATTTGGGTATGGGGACATGTGCCGGACCCAAGTAAGAGCCCTACTGGATACAGGGCTCAGGGATGTATTGTATCGAGTAAGCTGGTGAGTAGGCTAGGCCTAAATGTACGGCCAAGTGAGGATGAAGCTGTAGGCATCGGGGCCTAAATGTGCCTGACATTCGGGGTCAGACGAACTTTGAGTTCACATTAGGTAGCACATGTACAGGGTCAGCTATCAAGTCTCAGCCGTGGTGCTGGATGAAGTGGTTGGGAACTCCTCAGGTTAGGTTACCACCAACGGTACGAGGGTTAACCACAGGGTTGGAGTTGGCTGATCCTGATTTTGATACTCCTGGTACGGTGGACGTACTTCCGGGTCAGACGTCCTGAGATTATGGTGCGGTAGGAAGAAGGTACTCCAGAAACTGGTTTGGTGGCCGTAGATACCACAGGGGTATGTTGTTTTCGGCCCAGTTTGGAGACCTCAGGACCTACCAGAAGGGATCCGGTCCTCTATGGTAGTGTGCTGTCAGAGGTGCTGCAGAGGTTTTGGGAGTTCAAAGAGCGCCCACGGCGGACAGACGGAAGCCAGAGGATGACGAGTGAGTTGTTCTATCAATACAACACTGCGATGTATAGAATTCATGCGGGAATATATTCAATTGGGCCACATGTCGGTGTCCAGCCTGAATTGGAGGTGTGTCGAGCATTATTACATTCCACACCTGGCTGTCTTGAAGTCACCTGAGGCGAAAATACGGGTGGTGTTTGACGGTTCTGCTCCTACCTCGAATGGTGTGTCTGTGAACCAATGTTTGCACGCGGGTCCTAAATTGAACCGGGACATTGTGGACATTCTCACAGACTTCGTTTGCACCAGGTAGCGTTCGTCGCAGACGTCAAATGATGTTTCGCCAAACCATGATACATCCGGATGACCGTCGGTATCAGCTGATTTTGTGGCGTGAGAGCCCAGATGAGCCGATGGTCACATACGAACTTAACACGGTGACGTATGGACTTAAGCCAAGTCCGTATTTGGCAGTACGTACGCTGCGAGAGTTGGCCGCACAGGAAAGGGTAAGATATCCTCGAGCCGCAGCAGTACTGGATCGCGACGTCTACGTGGACGATATCTGCACGGGTGCTGATAGCGTGGAGCAGGCGCTAATTTACGAGACGAGCTGATCGCGATCATGGGTTCAGGAGGTTACGAGTTGCGGAAATGGTTGTCCAGTTGCCCAGAGCTCCTGGCTGGTTTGCCAGGCGAGTTCCATCAGGACCCGCACTTTGAGAACCCGGACAATCCAAATACGTTGGGCATCCTCGGTGCAATATAGGCCAACGCATGACGTATTCACGTACAAGATTGAGCCCGACCTTTGGAGAAAACTTGACTAAGCGGTCGGTACTGTCGACAATCGCTAGAACGTTCGATCCTAACGGATGGATCGCCCCGGTTACGTTCATGGCGAAGTGCTTTTACAAAGGTTGTGGCTAGCCAACTTAGGATGGGACGACCAACTCCGGAGAGTTGTTGAAGGATTGGCCAAGTTTGTGACCACCCTACCAGGATCGTGCACATCGCGATACCCCGCAAGAGTCCCATCGGTGGGATGTAAGGCTACCTACATGGTTTTTGTGACGCCTCGGAGCGAGGGTACGCGGCAGCTGTATACCTTCGGACAGCAAGTTCAACGGGAACTGTGCACGTGCGTCTGGTTATGGCCAAAAGTAAGGTGGCACCAGTCAGAACTAGATGGACCATCCCCAAATTGGAATTGGCAGGGGCAGCTCTTCCAGCGCGCTTGCTAAATCATGTAACCTGCAATCTGCGTGGTACCATCAACTTGATGAAACGGTGTACGCGTGGACTGACAGTCGGATAGTTCTGTGCTGGTTGCAGACGTCGGTACATAACTTGAGGTTTTCGTGGCAAATCGGGTGTCACAGATTACGGGGTCGGAAACTCCGTTAGTGTGGAGGCACGTACCGGGAGAATGGAACCCAGCGGACTGCGCTTCGCGCGGGTGCAGGGCACCTGATTTGGTGAGTCACCCACTGTGGTGGGGACCTCAATGGCTGACTGAGTCGCCGCAGGAATGGCCATTCAACGAGTGCAGGGCGCCGCTTGGGCCACCTGACCGAGGTTTGCGAGTGAACGTGGGGCAACTCGTACCGAAGCCTAACCCAGCTTTCTTGCTGGAACGGTATAGCCCTCGACAAACTTTGGGGTGACAGGTTGACTGGCGGTTCGTGAACAACTGCAGGAAGCCTCAAGCAGAACGGAACTTTACACCTGTCCTCCGCCTGCGGAGCGGAATGCGGCTCTATGCTCATTGGTTAGAGTCGTCCAGGCGGAACATTTTGAAGAGGAGGTCAGGCTGCAGGGATGGACGTGGAAAGCTGAAGGGAGGAATTGTGCGCCTCAACCCATTCCTGGATGAGCAAGGTATGCTCAGGGTTGGAGGCAGACTTCGAACGCTAGCCTGCCCTTTCGGCTCGGCATCCACTGTTACTTCCAAAAAGGGGACCCTTAGTTGAGCTCTTAGTCAGGATCGTCATGAGAAAACTCGCACGCGGGCTGTAATGCTATTGGCCATCCTACAGCGCGAGTTCTGGATCTTATCGGGACGACGAACGGTACGTAGCGTTGTGTTTAGGTGCTTGCCTTGTTACCGCTTGAAGGCAGCCACAATGCAGCCACAGATGGGAGATCTCCACCGGACCGGGTGACGGAGGCCTGACGTTTGCAGGTGTGGGAACGGATTTGCAGGCCCTTTCATGGTAAAGGCATCACGCCTACGGAACGCAAAGTCTATCAAGGCGTACTTGTGCGTGTTCGTGTGCCTAGCCACCAAGGCCGTCCACTTGGAGCTCGTGGCCGACCTATCTACGGAGGCCTTTTGGCAGCGCTGGAGAGATTTACGTCGCGACGAGGGCGACCAGCGCTGATCAGGTCGGATTGTGGTACCAACTTAAGGGTGCTGATCGGTGTATGAAGGAAATTGTAACGTTCTTAAGGGAGAACGAAGAAGCCATCAGCACGGGCCTCCCGTCAGGGCATTACCTGGGTCGATCCACCAGCGTACCCTCACTGGGGTGGTATTTTGAAGCGGTTGTAAAGTCCGCTAAGACGCATTTGTTGCGCGTTGTAGGTTAACAATTTTGACTTTCGAGGAGCTGGCGACCGTGTTTTGTAAAATTGAGGCTGTACTCAATTCGCGTCCTTTGTGTCCGCTCAGCTCAGACCCAAATGATTTAGAGGCCCTGACGCCAGGGCATTTCTTAATTGGCCGCCCACTTAACGCCTTGCCGGAATATCCTATACGGAGGTGAATAGCAATCGTTTGTCGCGTTATCAGTTGTTGCAGCAAATGACTCAAAACTTTGGAAGCGTTGGTCGCTTGAGTACTTGCACATTCTGCAGCAACGCCTTATGGACGGACAGGACTGAACCCCTGCATTGGGGATCTCGTTCTGGTTAAGGATGCCAACCTACCGCCACTGCGTTGGCGCCGCGCATTCTCAACCTGTTTCCGGCAGTGATGGCACTCCTCGAGTTGCAGAAGTTCAGGTGGGGATTCAGTCCTGCGAGCAGTAGCTACATTATCACGCCTGCCATGTATGAGCGGACCGATGGGTCGGTCCGGGGCGGGTGAATGTTTAGTTTTCGTATAAAATGGGCGCGCGGTGCTGGCAACACTGCTCTGTCATTGTCACGTCCTCTGCCGTCGCCCGCATCGTGGATGCGAATTTTAATTATAAATGGTGTAATTTAGTGTGCTTTCGGTTTTCTCGTGTGGTTTTCCTGTTCGGTGGGGAAGTGAACCAAGGATTTTGGTTCCGGCGCTTTGATTGAGAGTCACGCGACCGCCGGCAAAATATAACCTCACTTTTCGTTGGCTCGCGTCGTGGCTGCCGATAGCTACGTATTTTAATTATAAATGATTGAGGTTAACGGGGCCGATTTCATTCGGAGAGAAATCTTTAGTTATTTTGTGTTAAAAACATTATGTGATGTCGAACTGTGAACTATAGTGCAAATTGGAGGAAAGGAGTTCGAGAACGAGCGGATGTTCCAGTGCCGTGAGTTTAGGTTATTCCCTATTCCTGTGCTCCTCAAATATCCTGAATACCTGATTCCTGTCATACTTAAACTCACAAAGAAACGGCGTCATCGTTCGCTCGGTAAGCAATTCGTTGCTGGGCCCTGTTTAAGTAGATTTTGAAACAAGAATTTCGGCCGGAAACTTTCCGGAACAAAAATTTCTCATTAAATTTATTTTATTTAGCTGTAGTAAAGAGCACTACGAATCGTAGTCAAATGTTGTTCCGAGGCTGATCGACCATTTAGTTTTAGATTTTAAGATAACTTTAATTTGCTTCCACTGCGCTAAGATCAGCTTCGAATCAAACATTTTTGGTAGCAGAGCGTGGTTGCTTTATTGCAACATAGTTAGCCGTGATTTAGTATTAAGCGTGTTTTTATATTACCCACATATTTTATTAATTTTGGAAAATATTGTTTCGGTTTTTTTGTGACTGTATTGTTTTCCTTGTGATTGGTATCTTATCGGTAAGGTCTATGCTAGTCATCTTAGTTTTTTTTTGTGGTTTTTGTTTATTGGTTTTTCGTTTTTATTAAGTCGAGTGTGTAAAAGGGTACCATGGCTCCCTCGATCGCCAGGTATAAGGCTGCTATAAAGACAGAATTAAGGTGGTTTACTACCACAGCGGCAATGATCGGCCGCGAGGACCGGGAGGACGCGCTTCAGTGCGCAACACAGGCAGATGAACGGGTTCGCTGTGTCGGAACACCCCACAGAGTGCCTCATGCTTTTTGAGGAAGCCCTAACCCTGAAGATAAGGAGCTGGTTGAGGGCGATGTGCCAGCGCTTGAGCTGGCATATAGACATTGCGCAGGCAGCTGCGGACATATCTAGGCGACGTGACGGGAAAGGGAGAGCCATTCCGTGGTAAAGTGGACAAGGATTACAGGTGCCTCTTCCGCCTGTTACGGTTCCAGTCTTTGCAGGCGACGCGCGACTGGCCGGCGTTTGAGGACCTGTATAGCAGTGTGGTTCACACACGGACGGACATAACGCCGGCGTACAAGATGGCCCAGCTGATGTCCAGGCTACATGGAGAGCTCCTGCGAATTGCTGGACGCATTTGGCTGTCTCGGATAGCAATTACAGGCGAAGATCCTTACCGACCGGTATCGAAAGCGCCTGATTGTAGACAGGCTGTTAGACCAGTGGCTGTCAATAACAACCATAACGCGAGGTACGGACCTCCGCGAGAAAATCTTCCACCCAGTCAGTGTCGCGGCCAGCGCACTAGAGCGACAGGGTTTGCCAGTGGCGGGCTACGGTTATATCTTGGTTCACACAGTGCTTCGCCGCCTGCCGAGCGAAATGGTCGCTCGATCTGAGCAGCTCCATGGGGGCAAGTCTCGATTAATCGACCTACGAGGATCCAAGTCGTTCCTCGAGGCCGAAAGCAGGCGAGTGGACGTCCAGGCTGGTGAAGTCGCAAGGAGACCTCTGCCCTCGCCACTCCGAACGGCTGGCACTGGCGCGAGGAGGCAACAGTGGGCAACCCAGCGGTACAATATCGCATTGGAATCAGGGTGTGCCTACTGCAGGGAGACAGGCCACGGGGTGGCAGCGTGTCAGGAGTTTGCTGCGCAGCGGGTTCAGAGGAGACGGGGTGGGCACAGCAGAGGCGTTGGTGTGTTCCGTGCCTGGGGCCGCATCAGGTATGAGTGCCTTCAACACCAACTGTAGGTACTGGCAGGGTGCACACCATCCGCTGATCTGCATGATTCGGTCCGGAGGCGCCGGGGGCAGGGCTGGATCGGATCAGCGAAGGGAGCCTGCCATCAAGGAGGGAGCAACTCCCCACCCTCCAAGGAGGAGCCCACCTCCGCATCGGTCACAGGACAGGCAGGGGACGTCAACAGACGGAGCCTACTTACCCAAGGACGTGGGGACAATCCCCACCACGGCAGCAGGTGCCGGATTGGGGAAGAGCGGCACAGGAACGTGCTGGCGACACCCATCCCAGGTACGGGATTCAACGGGCGGTGTGGGAGCACTAGGCAGCCACCAGGTACATGCAGTATTCTGCGGGCTTGAGCCACCTGGTTGGGTCTCAAGACCCACGCATGCCCCCTGCCTATGCCTGAGTACCCATGGCTACAGGCGCAACCTCGGTACGGACGTTTGCCGTCGGGGTACTATAGAACTCCAGCCATGGCCTTTATGAGCAGACCTCCTACCAGCAGGAGTGGACCCATACACAGGTTTGGGTAGTGAGGGATACACTGGGACGCGGCCTCACCGCGTTTAGATTCCCTCTAGGTAATCGCCGCCTACTCATCAGCTTCGGCACCCCGACCAATCACGGTACTTTTGCCAACGGCTAAGATTTGGGTATGGGGATACGGTGGCCGGACCATTCAAGTAAGAGCCCTACTGGATACAGGCTCAGGGATGTATTGTATCGAGTAAGCTGGTGAGTAGGCTAGGCCTAAATGTACGGCCAAGTGAGGATGAAGCTGTAGGCATCGGGGGCCTAAATGTGCCTGACATTCGGGGTCAGACGAACTTTGAGTTCACATTAGGTAGCATGTACAGGGGTCAGCTATCAAGTCTCAGCCGTGGTGCTGGATGAAGTGGTTGGGAAACTCCTCAGGTTAGGTTACCACCAACGGTACGAGGGTTAACCACAGGGTTGGAGTTGGCTGATCCTGATTTTGATACTCCTGGTACGGTGGACGTACTTCTCGGGTCAGACGTCCCCGGGAGATTATGGTGCGGTAGGAAGAAGGTACTCCAGGAAACTGGTTTGGTGGCCGTAGATACCACAGGGGTATGTTGTTTTCGGCCCAGTTTGAGACCTCAGGACCTACCAGAAGGGGATCCGGTCCTCTATGGTAGTGTGCTGTCAGAGGTGCTGCAGAGGTTTTGGGAGTTCAAAGAGCGCCCACGGCGGACAGACGGAAGCCAGAGGATGACGAGTGCGAGTTGTTCTATCAATACAACACTGCGAGATGCTCGTCAGGCAGATTCGTGACCAGGCTACCTTTTCTCCCAAACCGCCTGCTTTAGGTAGTTCGCGACAGCTCGCGGAACGGAGACTACTCGGAATGGAGCGGAAGATGAGGCGAGACCCAGCACTTCGGCAGAAGTATATAGAATTCATGCGGGAATATATTCAATTGGGCCACATGTCGGTGTCCAGCCTGAATTGGAGGTGTGTCGAGCATTATTACATTCCACACCTGGCTGTCTTGAAGTCACCTGAGGCGAAAATACGGGTGGTGTTTGACGGTTCTGCTCCTACCTCGAATGGTGTGTCTGTGAACCAATGTTTGCACGCGGGTCCTAAATTGAACCGGGACATTGTGGACATTCTCACAGACTTTCGTTTGCACCAGGTAGCGTTCGTCGCAGACGTCAAAATGTTTCGCCAAACCATGATACATCCGGATGACCGTCGGTATCAGCTGATTTTGTGGCGTGAGAGCCCAGATGAGCCGATGGTCACATACGAACTTAACACGGTGACGTATGGACTTAAGCCAAGTCCGTATTTGGCAGTACGTACGCTGCGAGAGTTGGCCGCACAGGAAAGGGTAAGATATCCTCGAGCCGCAGCAGTACTGGATCGCGACGTCTACGTGGACGATATCTGCACGGGTGCTGGCTGTTCGATCCTAACGGATGGATCGCCCCGGTTACGTTCATGGCGAAGTGCTTTTTACAAAGGTTGTGGCTAGCCAACTTAGGATGGGACGACCAACTCTCCGGAGAGTTGTTGAAGGATGGCTCAAGTTTGTGACCACCCTACCAGGATCGTGCACATCGCGATACCCCGCAAGTTAGTCCCATCGGTGGGATGTAAGGCTACCCTACATGGGTTTTGTGACGCCTCGGAGCGAGGGTACGCGGCAGCTGTATACCTTCGGACAGCAAGTTCAACGGGAACTGTGCACGTGCGTCTGGTTATGGCCAAAGTAAGGTGGCACCAGTCAGAACTAGATGGACCATCCCCAAATTGGAATTGGCAGGGGCAGCCTTCTAGCGCTTGCTAAATCATGTAACCTGCAATCTGCGTGGTACCATCAACTTGGATGAAACGGTGTACGCGTGGACTGACAGTCGGATAGTTCTGTGCTGGTTGCAGACGTCGGTACATACACTTGAGGTTTTCGTGGCAAATCGGGTGTCACAGATTACGGGGTCGGAAACCCGTTAGTGTGGAGGCACGTACCGGGAGAATGGAACCCAGCGGACTGCGCTTCGCGCGGGTGCAGGGCACCTGATTTGGTGAGTCACCCACTGTGGTGGGGACCTCAATGGCTGACTGAGTCGCCGCAGGAATGGCCATTCAACGAGTGCAGGGCGCCGCTTGGGCCACCTGACCGAGGTTTGCGAGTGAACGTGGGGCAACTCGTACCGAAGCCTAACCCAGCTTTCTTTGCTGAACGGTATAGCTCCCTCGACAAACTTCTTGGGGTGACAGGTTGATCAAGCGGTTCGTGAACAACTGCAGGAAGCCTCAAGCAGAACGGAACTTTACACCTGTCCTCTCGCCTGCGGAGCGGAATGCGGCTCTATGCTCATTGGTTAGAGTCGTCCAGGCGGAACATTTTGAAGAGGAGGTCAGGCTGCCCAGGGATGGACGTGGAAAGCTGAAGGGAGGAATTGTGCGCCTCAACCCATTCCTGGATGAGCAAGGTATGCTCAGGGTTGGAGGCAGACTTCGAACGCTAGCCTGCCCTTTCGGCTCGGCATCCACTGTTACTTCCAAAAGGGGACCCTTAGTTGAGCTCTTAGTCAGGATCGTCATGAGAAAACTCGCACGCGGGCTGTAATGCGCCATTGGCCATCCTACAGCGCGAGTTCTGGATCTTATCGGGACGACGAACGGTACGTAGCGTTGTGTTTAGGTGCTTGCCTTGTTACCGCTTGAAGGCAGCCACAATGCAGCCACAGATGGGAGATCTCCCACCGGACCGGGTGACGGAGGCCTGGACGTTTGCAGGTGTGGGAACGGATTTTGCAGGCCCTTTCATGGTAAAGGCATCACGCCTACGGAACGCAAAGTCTATCAAGGCGTACTTGTGCGTGTTCGTGTGCTCAGCCACCAAGGCCGTCCACTTGAGCTCGTGGCCGACCTATCTACGGAGGCCTTTTGGCAGCGCTGGAGAGATTTACGTCGCGACGAGGGCGACCAGCGCTGATCAGGTCGGATTGTGGTACCAACTTTAAGGGTGCTGATCGGTGTATGAAGGAAATTGTAACGTTCTTAGGAGAACGAAGAAGCCATCAGCACGGGCTCTCCCGTCAGGGCATTACCTGGGTGTCTGATCCACCAGCGTGCCCTCACTGGGGTGGTATTTTTGAAGCGGTTGTAAAGTCCGCTAAGACGCATTTGTTGCGCGTTGTAGGGTTAACAATTTTGACTTTCGAGGAGCTGGCGACCGTGTTTTGTAAAATTGAGGCTGTACTCAATTCGCGTCCTTTGTGTCCGCTCAGCTCAGACCCAAATGATTTAGGAGGCCCTGACGCCAGGGCATTTCTTAATTGGCCGCCCACTTAACGCCTTGCCGGAATATCCTATACGGAGGTGAATAGCAATCGTTTGTCGCGTTATCAGTTGTTGCAGCAAATGACTCAAAACTTTTGGAAGCGTTGGTCGCTTGAGTACTTGCACATTCTGCAGCAACGCCTTAAGTGGACGGACAGGACTGAACCCCCCTGCATTGGGGATCTCGTTCTGCTAGGATGCCAACCTACCGCCACTGCGTTGGCGCCGGGCGCATTCTCAACCTGTTTCCGGTAGTGATGGCACTCCTCGAGTTGCAGTTCAGGTGGGGATTCAGTCCTAAGCGAGCAGTAGCTACATTATCACGCCTGCCATGGATAGAGCGGACCGATGGGTCGGTCCGGGGCGGGTGAATGTTTAGTTTTCGTATAATGGGCGCGCGGTGCTGGCAACACTGCTCTGTCAGTGTCCCGTCCTCTGGCGGCGCCCGCATCGTTGAGGCGAATTTTAATTATCAGTGGTGTAATTTAGTGTGCTGTCGGTGTTCTCGTGTGGTTTTCCCGGTTCGGTGGGGAATCGCGTCGGCTGCCGATAGCTACGTATTTTAATTATAAATGATTGAGGTTAACGGGGCCGATTTCTCATTCGGAGAGAAATCTTAGTTATTTTGTGTTAAAAACATTATGTGATGTCGAACTGTGAACTATAGTGCAAATTGGAGGAAAGGAGTTCGAGAACGAGCGGATGTTCCGGTGCCGTGAGTTTAGGTTATTCCTATTCCTGTGCTCCTCAAATATCCTGAATACCTGATTCCGTCATACTTAAACTCACAAAGAAACGGCGTCATCGTTCGCTCGGTAAGCAATTCGTTGCTGGGCCCTGTTTAAGTAGATTTGGAAACAAGAATTTCTCGGCCGGAAACTTTCCGGAACAAAATTCTCTCATTAAATTTATTTTATTTAGCTATAGTAAAGAGCACTACGAATCGTAGTCAAATGTTGTCCGAGGCTGATCGACCATTTAGTTTTAGATTTTAAGATAACTTTAATTTGCTTCCACTGCGCTAAGATCAGCTTCGGAATCAAACAGGCACGTTAAGCCGTCGGTCCCGGTTGATGGCGGTCGTTACACAACTATGTCAGAGGCCCACTTGTAGTAGGCGGTTCAAAATCTGACACTAGGGTTCATCGGGTCGTTGAACGACTCGGTGTCCCACGAAGAGAGAAAGGAAACTAAAGCCTCATTTTGGTGGTTCTAGCGATAGTCAGAACGTAAAAGTAATCAATCTAGAACGCTCGGAGACACTATCTAGTCGCCCGTAACGTTCGGCCGTGTCAGGAATCTCTCTGACGATCGGGAATTCCTTCGTCTCTGATTTCAGGAATGCGCGCTATCTTCAACTTCTAATAGATATCTGAAATCAATAAAAGTTTTGAAGTTTTCGGTTTTACAGTAGGAACAAATAGTTATAAAAAGAGGAAATTTTGCACTACAAATTTCTCTTTTTAAGTTTGAATTAGAATGTGACTTTCTTAAAGAGAATCTTGTGAATTCCTACTGAGAAATAAAACTTTTGATTTAAGATTTTGATTTTGTGTAAGGACGACCACAGCTCTAGTGGTTCTAGTAGGTAGTCAGAACGTAAAGTAATCAATCTAGAACGCTCGAGACACTATCTAATCGCCCGTAACGTTCACGTGTCAGGAATCCCTCTGACGATCGGGAATTCCTCCGTCTCTGATTTCAGGAATGCGGGCGCTATATCCAACTTCTAATAGATATCTGAAATCGAATAAAGTTTTCAGTTTTCGTGTAAATTTCCTATCCGCACAGTGATTTTTATTTCGCGCTTTTTTGTAATTGTACACACTGAATCAACTTTTTAAAACACAAACGGACGCCGTTAGGTACGTGTTTTTCTTGGCTATCATTAAAAATATTCTTGTACTTGATTTCAATTAGAGAGTAGGTAGTATAATAGGTATCATATCAGCATCTCCCTGCCCGTACTAATTGTATCGTGCTTGAATAATATGTAAGTATGATTTTCTTTTTCATTTCAGTGAAAAGAAACCTAACCAAGATTTGTATAGAAAACAATAACAAAAATCTTTAGGTATAGGGTTTCAAAAAGCATTTTTACAACTTGTTCTAGAAAATGAACAAAATCTCTTCTGTAAACAATTTTGTGAATAGAAATCCAATAACAAGGTATACACTGCAAAGTATATCTAGATAATGTAAAATATGTTTTCTACAAGATTTAGCTCAAGCGTACCTCGTTTGTACCCTGAAACTAGGTTCTGAAGCATGAAATAAGTAATTCCCACCTCACGCGAACTTGCTGAGAACAATTTTAGGAAATTCAAGCTTAGTGTTACATATTTTGAGGTAAGATAAATCCTTTTGTTGAAATAGGTACCTATGCAAGAAGGATGTAAAAAAAGATACTTATTAAAATATGCAGGCTATGATACAAGTTGCAGTGGATCTTTCATCGCCTCGGTGTTTCACTAGAAAGAAAAGATTCTTTAGCATTAGTAAGATATCAATGTAGCTAAATTTATACACGCTATATCATCCGATTGCAAAAACAAAATAAGAATCTATACACTGGTGTGTGAGAGAACTGCCTTATCATTGCGTGTAAAATAAGTCCAAACTAAAAGAAGCATTATTTTATACAATCTCATTCGTGCGCGGCGCTCAAGCCGTCAACGCACGTGACTACACAGAACCATTATGGCCATACATTGCGGGTTAGTTGTTTTTAGTCATTGCAATGCACTTAAAATGTCCCGCAATGTATGTCGAATCAGGCTCTGCTGACAGGATATTGTAATAAATAAGGGCCTAAAGCCGTCAACGCTTACGATTTGTCACTTTCGTCTCAGCCGCTCCAAGCCTCGCTTTATAATTGGATTCAGCTTTCTAAACTGGAAATAAATTGCATTACTTTTTTTGTTGCAAAGTAATAGAATACGAGTAGCTGGCACGAGTCCAAAACATTAAAAAAGATCGTAAATTATTCTAGAGATCATAATATAAACTTTGGTTATAAATATAAGATGTCATGGCATCGTATCAATTCTAGAGAACATAAATTTAAAACAACATAATTTTTGCGTAACAAACCAATGCACACTTTGTTTCGTAAGTTTCAAGCTCATAAAATGTCATGGTTTATACGACAAATTGTTTGACAAATGCTTCTGTCAACGCAGCGTCGTGCGATATTTTTGTACTAACGGATGCGTCTGTCAAACTGTTTCCATAAACCGTATTTCGACTGTTTTAATCTCAAATGTCGTAAGGGACATTTTGTCGTAAGGACATTAAAAGCTCAGAATATGCAGTTTTTATTCTCTATCGATCTGTCTTATCCACGCAGCGATATCTCGAAAATGAAGGAGTAGGCAAAAAAACACTTTGTAGTAAGTCAAAAATTTTGACAGAAAATAGCTGATTTTGTAGTAAGTTACCAAAAATATGTACAACATATAGAGGGGTACGCTGTAAAGGCTTTTACAATTATGAATTACTTATACTACATAATTCAAAACAAAACTAAGAAACTTCCGGCTGAAAATGTCGCAACTACCAACAAATAGAAGCTGCATGTTATTTACAACATAACTTCCATAAAATATTTGAAATTTTCGATGTCACTTACGACATACAATTACAACAGGTAGAATTAAAAGATCGTTAGATGATATAATAACCTCAGCGTTCAGTAAATTAAGTCAATCAACGATTGCAACAATTTTGCAATAGAATTTGAAACAAACGTAAAATCGATAATTCCAACATGCAATCAAAAACTTTTACATGAATCCTCGCACGAAAGTATCTCGGATAAATCAATTTATTTTAAAAGAGCCACGACCAATTCAGTTAAGAAAATTATAAAAACCTGAATACTTTTAAATCCCTGGTTTAGACAAGATAAGACCAATCGATCTCAAACACCTTCTGGATAAAATAGCTGTATCTATTAGAGACCCATTAACACAAGTGTATCTGAGGGTATAGTATACCGACGACCTAAAAAAGAGTGTCGAGGCCAATCTACAAAAAGGTAAGTTTGATTGTTATGAAAACTATAGACCTATATCAATACTTTCTGTGGTTAACAAAATAGTCGAAAACATGTATGTGGTGTCATTACATCTTTCTATGAAAACAATAACATCCTAAATGAACACCAACATGGCTTTCGGGCAAACAGAAGTACGTCTGGCCTACTTTCTAAATTCACAACGGAAATTTCCGGACACCTCAATGACAAAAGCATGTAGCTATGGTCTTCATAGACTACAGCAAAGCGTTTGATACTTTAAGACATTCAACCAATAAAGAAGCTTGATAACTCAGGTGTAAGAGGTCCCTTCTAAAATGGTGTAAGGACTATCTGAAGGGAAGAAGTTATATGGTTAAGGTAGGATCAGCACTAATGAACAGGTTGCAGTCACCGAAGGCACGGCTCAAGGGTCTGTTCTCGGCCCTACCCACTTTCTGTCTTATGTTAACGATATTAAAAATCTTATTAAATCATGTTCATTATACCAATTTGCTGATGACACCTGTCTTCTTGTGGCGGATCGTGACTTGAAAGTAGCCGAAGAGAGTCTACAAAAGGACTTCAATACCTTATGCAAATGGTCACATGACGTTGGTCTTGTCCTGAATTCACAAAAAACTAAGCTCATGCACATACACTCCAGCCATAACACTCCTTCGTCGAGTATTAGCTTAATTGCCCACGATCATAGCTGCTTGCATGGGTGGAAAACTGCGTGTGACTGTGGTCTGATAGAGAATGTAGTACAACAAACATACTTAGGGCTAGTCATAGACAATAGACTTAACTGGGGTGCTCATACAGAACTAGTCGCTAATAAATTAAGGATGTTTTTGTCAAAGCTAAAAATAATTAAAATAAATTTCCATATAGTGTTCTTAGGCAGATGTACCTTGCACTTGCTGATTCTGTTGTTTCTTACGGACTCACGAGTTATGGGAGAACGTTTAAAACGTATTTGGACAAAATATATAACCTTCAACTTAGAATAGTTAAACAAATAGTATCCAAAAATATCAAGCGTAAATACAAGCATAATTACGACGCACTTTTCAAATATTGCAGTATTATACCGATACTAAGTTCCAGTTCATGTTTATGGTGGAAAACTACGGTATTGTCAATTACCCCAGGTGGCCTCAAATAGACGAGAAGAGCTGCCTCAAAATTACCTACATACTCCAAAACTAAAAATTTCTACGGTAAACGTACTAACTCTTATTTAATGCCAAATCTTGCAATAATCTACCCAGAGATATATTTCATAACCCTCACACATAAAAATTCAAAAAGTACTTTCAAAACACTACACCAACACATTGCCATCACTCGATAACACAAATAAAAACAACATCCTGTAGCGTCGAGCGCCGGACGTCACGCCGGACCGGTTTCTGTGGAAAAGGCAGCGCCGTGCGGTGCAAATAAACGTACCTAACTATGTGTTTCGATGCGATGCACGGTGGTAGGAGTGCGTCATTCATGAACGATTAGGTTATGGATGCTATATGGGTGCGAACTTTAATATCTGCAGATAAGTAGTTGGTACATGTAACTATTGTTTATCATTTTAGTATTGGATTCTTAGTCTAGGACGAATGTGCAGTGCCGCAACAAACACTGTTGTGTTTAGTGGTGCTAAGAAGCAATTTGTTTATCATTTGTAAGATAACCTTAATAAAATAAAAATAAAAACATAAATTTTGTTATTGAAACGTCCTTACGACATTTTTCGTCTTAGATCTCAGGAAAATTCCTTTATAAATAAATACTTCCTCGTAACACTGGAAAATTTTGTGTCTTTTACGATATATATTTTTTCATAAAAGAGTCAAGTTACAACATTTTTACGGTTTGATCTCAAGAAAATGCCTTTACTACACAGTTATTACATACAGGATGTTTTGATGTCACTTTCTTAAGGAGGCTGTAAGTAGAAGTCCATCTCAACTAGTGATCTTCCCTTCTCTTGACACCCGCAGGGATAAACCTTCAACTACCCATTATCCTTTCCACCATTTGGCATAACAAACTGTCACGTGCGAGGTGGACAAAGACGCAATGCAAGCACTGCATGCTCCGCCGACATTTTTTAAAATTCCTACTAGATAAATTTAAACGTTCTTTTGCAACTCTGGGATGGGTGAATGGGATAAAATGAACTACTTCGTAAAAGAATATCTGAATTTGAACTAACTAAGTGTCACGCGTCAGTGCACGACCATGCCTCACCTGCTGGCAGCGTTTAAAGAAAAGCCCGGCTTTTGGCCCAATGTCTTATAATGTCAGGTAAAATTAGGAACCTGCTAGTTTTTGCTTCCTATCTAGTTTCTTTTGTTGCTTTCGTCGAAGACTTCAACTCACCATCTGCATGATAGCGATGGCAGTTCTATATAAACAAAAATTCAAACACTGGTCTTATTTGCCTGAAATGCTCCGTATTAGGAAAATGTCTTATGACATGATTTAAACAGTCTTTATTGATGGAATGTTTACTTTCCGAAGAATTGTCAACTATTTTAGGTTTTCTCTACTAACAAAGCTCTAAAGCTGCCATGAATCTATGCTTTGTAACGATCTCATATCACGTACTCTATGAATACAGGACAACTACAGGTCTTTATTCTGCTTAGCACAATCTTTCCGACCTGTTGCCATGCGTTTTATCTTGATATCATGTGATGTAGTAACTGCTAAGGTTTAGATAGATGAATAGATTTACCAGTTTGAATAAAACCCGCTTGCTGGCAATACACTGCATAAAATCTTGTTTTTAGTAGGTACTTTGTTGATGTTTTTATAATTAACAATTTTAATTTTTCACTACGGGTAATAAAACCAAATTATTGCGAATACATACCTTGGTCTAGTTAAGTTAAACTGTTTTTAATTTGTGTACTAAATTCAAATCAAGATGGTAGGTAATTCTATTATTATACTAGTTGTTTTACCTACTTTAAAGGTGCATAACCTACTTTTAATTGCAATTATAATGATAGTTCTTATATTTCAAATTTTTTTAAATATGCTTTTTGTATTTTCTTTTTACTAAACTAGCTTGTGCTTATAAGATAAATGTTTTATGTAAAAAATATTTTAATGAGGCTAATTATGATGTGACATTGCATCATTCCGCGAGATTTTCTTGAAAACAATATTTGCGGAACGCTACTCATAGCATGCCATGATCACGCAACTTTGCAAAAGATGAAAGATAAGTAAAACCTGTTTTTTTAAAGTACATTTTAATAAATCTAATTTGTTTTAATTGTATCCTAGTTTTGAGATAACAACTAACAAAATGTATTAACGTATAAAATATTATTATAATGGCTTATGCAAACCTGATTGGAACTGCCACGGTACGTGGATACGAGGTATTCTGATTGGTACAAAATTGTCACGCGATTAAATTATACGCAACACTGCTGTTCTGCTCAGGTTTGCTTGGGCATGCTTGTTTAGGTTTAAGACATCTGGAAATTAGTATCTCTTT